>VDFB02271358.1:1014801176-1014928544 GCA_007258455.2 Sequoia sempervirens | reverse complement strand
TGTGCTTATTGACATGCAAAAATAAGAAAAAGAATGGATTTGTATATGTATTATTGTACCAGAATTTGCATTCCATGTCATTTATTTTGATGTACTAATAGGAAAATTGAAATTGAAAAATTCATCATTGCTAAAGGGGAAATTTAACTTTATTGAAAGTATAAAAATCAAAATGAAACTATAAAGACTAAGGATGTTAACAAATCAAGGAATCAAAGGATAAAGGATTTTGCAACTATAGAGACTATGGATAAAGGGATCGAATTTGGTGAAGTTTCCGAAGGCAACCAAATTTAACAATAGTATAAATGTTATTATAAATGTTTGATGATAATTTATGAGTAAAAATGATATGTCATTCATAACTATTAAAGTGAAAGGTTGCAAGAAATCAATAGATATAACATGTTATTGATCATAGCTCAACCATTATAAAGTGATTATACATTCAAATTTTAAGTTTAAAAGTAAGAAAACATGCACACAAAGAACAAAATATATAAAATATCAATTTTTATATATAAAAGTGTAGAGTAATTGTATATGCACATATACAAATTTGCATATATACCAACTCAAAACAATATTTACAAAATATGGCATATGCCATCTCAAGGTCCATATACAATGTACATCTCAAATAGCTATGCCATGTCAAGAAAATCCTAAACTTGTGGTGGATCATCAAAATGTAGCCTCTTCATGCCACTTGATGGATGAGAGGTTGGCTGCACAATAACAATTCAAACCACGAATTAGATTAATTAGCTCAATGGTAAATAAATTAGAATACTAAATAAAAACTTATCTACTATTTTTTACAACTTTCAAAGTAACATCTAATCATTATACTAAACTATAATTTCTCAAAAATATCAATTAAAGTCAAATTTAATTCTTCATTACCTGAAGCGTTTATTTTTTGCTAACAAACGTTCAACAAATGATGGTCCCTTAGGATGATCAAGAGTCCTACCATATTGAAATAAGAGAGGATCCACATACGTGGATGGCATAATACTCTCTAAGAAGAAAAATAAAATTGAAAAACTTAATATAGAATTGTTGACAAACAAACATAAACTAAACATATATATCTACATATATCTAGAAACTTATATATCTACTAGATATAAAAAAACATGTACTTGAATTGATGATGCAAGTGAGATTGTTTGAGAACTCGTCATGGATGTAGTAAAATCAAATTTTTGTACATTAAACATGACAAGAATGTAAGACTACAAATTTATGTAGATAAAATCATAATATATTTGAAATTGACATTTAAATCACTACAATAAGTTCTATAAGTTCTAACTAAACTATTAATTCAATTAAATTTTAGTTTAATTACCTTGACTGTGACTTGTTCTGCAAATGACAGTCTCTTAGGATGATAAGGCGTTTTAGTAAATGACATAGTAAAAGTTGTCACATCACTCATATCTGGAGTAGACTACAAAAGTAAAATAAGATAAAGATATAAATTTATTTAGTTAATCACAATTTAAATGATATGCATACAATAAAAAAAGTTAAACATGTACACAAAATTATACCATATCTAGGCCAAATTAAATGGTCGAAATAGTACCATGATGGAGTTCTCTAAGCTCATCCTCGGTCATCAACTGTTCATTCCAACTTAAATATACATTAGTTATACCATTTTTTAAAAATAATTTTAAATGAAATACACTATGAAATAAATTTAAGTTTTACCTTTACATAAGATTTCTCTTGCTCCTGATCTCTATTCGTGGATGGATCTCTTTATGTGCTTACCTCATAATTCTTCATTTCTACAATACACACTGCTAGCTTATCTCCTCTAGGTGTCACATCATGGACCTCATACTCAACTATGTCTAGGGGAGGCTCATTAGTATCTTCCATAGGACCTAAACACATATGATTACACATAGTGCAATGATGAGACACACAAATATGTCTAGATGATGATGCTCCACCAACATCAATTGAACCACCAAGAGTTCACTAAGGTGGCTGGGATAATTGAGAAGACTATGTAGGGTGATTCCACAATAGTGGTTTACAATTTTTGGCCAAACTGGACACTGATTTTTTTTTTTAACTAAATCTTCACTTTCAGGCACCTATAGCGGCTAAACTGTGAGAAATTTGAAGATGATGCAAACTAGAGTTTTGTGAAATTTTGTCTGTAGATTCTAAATATATTTTTTTCAAAATTTTTGGAATCAGTTTGCACTTATTTTTCCATCTCCCTCGAAAACTAGTTTTTTTTCAGAAAACAACATTTTTAAAAAGTGACGCTCATTGTATAACACAACTTTTTTTCCATGAAGGATAAAATTATAATTCTTTCGAATTTATATTTGTAACTCTAATATCTAGTGCTTCCACTTGGTTAGATAGTTTTTTATTGACTATTTTTTCTTTAATCAAGTTTCAAACTCAAATTTACATTCAGACATGCGACCGTATAGCGTGTAGCTTTTTGTATGTATTGAAATTCAATTTTTGTTGGATCAAGGACTTCATATCGGTGCACTCATATTTTTTCAATTTTTGTTTTGATAATCTGCTATTTTTCCAATATCCGAGAAAGGAAGAGCTTGATTTTTGGTGAAAAACATATGTTTAATAAAACTAAAAACAAATACATAATAAAACCAAAACATATTAAAAATTATATCCATTGGATAGCTCATTTAGAGGATTACGATTCAGTTGGGTTTGTGAAGTCTCTGCCATTTCATCTTGACTGAGCTCTGAAGTGCAAAAATTTAGATTGTTTTGTGTGTCTGAAGGGAAGATATGAGGGATAAGGGGTTGGCGAACCACCTTTAATTTGCATTTTCCTTTGTTTTTTGGGTGGAAATGGGGGGCAAGCATTTAAGTGGGTTCGCTCAACCTGTAGGTTTGTTTGAACCCCTAAAAACAATTTTTTTTGTCATGGGCTCATTTTTTGTGAGTTTTCCTTCCTCCATCAAATTGTAAACCACTATTGTGGCTTCACCCTGTAATCAAATGGCTAATCAAAGAGTGTATGGCGATGAAACTATGCATTGCTGCATTTGCAATAATGTTTGGATGGACTATTGGAGGTGGGGGAGAAATATGAGGATGGGGAACATATGGTCCTTACATTTTACACATTTCCCCAGGCGTATCTTGTGGCATTCCCCTACCTACTCCTTGAAAATGTCTAAAATAAAAATAATTCACATGTCTGCCTAAAACAAACTCTGCATATAATTTGCGAGAAAATAAAGAGGGACGTCAAGATTTTGTTGGGTGGTTTATCAAACACCATCCACCAACGATCCCAAAAGTTTCTTGTTTTTGATAAGGAAAATCAGGTTTTGAAGGGATCCCGAAACCCATTAAAATGAGAGAAGGCTACTAAAGATTAAGAAACTACCACCATTCAACCCCCCCCAAAAAAAATAGGTGTTACAAGATGAACCTTGATACACAAACAACTAAACCCGTGCAGTAAAACAACAACATAAAAGCGAAGAAAACAAAAACTAAAGCAGATTATCTAAAACCTTGGACGCCTCCAAATTACTAGAGATAACATTATCATGCATCTCCACCACGTCTTTGAGTTCCTAAAAGGAAATAGCAGCCCTCTTTTTGGTCTTGCTTTTGGTTCACACACACAAAACATCATCCATGCTCTTCTCCATTTGATTCTTTCGATTGACATCAACAATCACCTCCTCATTCTTGTCAAGATCCAACTTTTTATCAGTCCAGCTAAGGGCTTTTTCATTCAACAAATTAAGTCCTCACACATCTGAATTGAGAGGTTGGTTACTAATTTACACCACAGACTACAAATCATGACAAATTTTATTAACTTTATCCTCCAAGGACACCAACCTCTCCTAATGTTCCCTACTAAATTTTTCCTCTAAGGAAACCAGCCTCTCCTCATGATCTCTACCCATTTTCTCAGCTTCCACTGCCACCTTGTCAAGAACAACATTCATTGTTTTAAACTTGATTTTCACTGTCCACTCCTTGTTATAATTAACCAGTGCCACATAGATAATCTTCCATTCATTCAACTTAGCATTAAGATCCTTGACCTCTAAGATAAACCATTTCAACAACGAAAGGAGATTGTTTGTTCCATCCTCCGCCATTCTACAAAAAACATCTAGGTTTATTTTATCCCAATTTAGAGGCTAAACAGACGGAATAGAAAAATTCTCAAGCTAACACTTCAAATCCAATCCTTCACCCTTAAATTCATCACCAGTTGGAGAATCCTCCAAATCAACCACGTCAACCTCCACACACTGCTTATTCGAGTTCACCGCCGAGTTCGCCAACATCTCCAATAACCCTTTCTTATCCTCAACCTACTTGAATCCCTTACAATTAGGAGTCACCAACCCAGTTTGCATAGGGAAACATCCATAGAAATCTTAATGGCTTCGCTCTCAAGACCTTTTTCTTCCACACGAATCCCCTTATCAACCTTATTACTCCCCTATTTCCCCTTAGTAGTCTGAACATGGGACACACCAAAATTTTTCACACCATCCTCGACCAGGATTTTTCCTTTTCCACATTCTCGCCTCTCATCCTTTTGACCACTTTTTTCCCCTTTAGAACCCTTCTTGGCACTAGAAGAGACAACCTCCTTCATCTCAATATTAGTCTCATAGCCCTTCGACCAAGAATTAGATATCTCAGGATCGAGGTCCTGCATGGGCTTACCATCTTTATTTGATGACTCCAACTCTTCAGAGCCATCCTCCTCATAATCCTCATCCCACTCCTCCACAGATTCCCCGATATCATAACCTGACATAGGCCCCTTACCTTTCTGTCCATTGGAAATCTTAGGAATTTCAGGAATAAATTTCATTTTGATATAGTCAATGATAAGGAGCATGAGCCCCTCATGGAGAAAAGCTTTACTAGGATTCTTTTATTATCTTCTATGCTAGTTTCCATGGATAACATAAAATAGTAGGGAAACAACACCAAACTATTGTGCCTAAAGTGTTTCAGCAACATAAAATGGTATCCATAGATTAAAAAATATCTGCCATCAAGTGTGAAATATTTCATAATTGCCAATGCCACATCCCTCCAAAGCGACTTGATAGAAGAATGGTCATACCCTTTGCTTCCCACACCCTTGAGCTTGTCCCGTTCCTTACTCTTGAAGAAATTAGCTAGAGCTCACTCGGAAGCCCCATGGTCTCTGTAAAATTTCTTACTCTTCATGGGTAATCTCATGATTTCAACAATTAAACCCTCAGTAATATTCACCTCCACCCCCTGATAGCGCAAACATACTATTATTCCAACCATTCACAAAAACCTTAGTGGCCTCAGAATCAAACCCATGCAATTTAAGCAAATAAGGGAAAATGACCCCCTTCTCCAAGTGCTCCCACACAACCGCATTACCACTAAACTCCTCATAGGAAAGAGATTCTTTCCTGCAATGATCTCCACCCATGGCAACTAGAGACACCCTCACTATGATATTCTCCTTAAATCTGATAAGTAGAAAAAACTAAGAGAACAATCCAAAAACAAGGCAATAAGGCCCCCATAATCCGTGTAAACCTAACAACACAAGTACACCTAGCTATAATTACCACATTCATTAGCTCATTTCCATAAGGTGTATAATTATTAATAGGATGGGCTCTGAACTCTATACTCCCAAACCAAATAGAGAGGAGATAAAGCCAAAATAACAAACCATTATCTCCCAAGGTTACCTCCACCGAGACAAGACATTTGATCATGATAAATGATGCTTTGAAGATTAATGGGGATGGCATCATAAGAATGCCAACATTTATGAGACAAGACCCCCACATTCGCAAAACCATCATCCATGGTATTTTCCTCACAAAAAACATGTGAAATTTTATAATCATCGAAGAAACTTAGAATAGAAAGAGAATCCTCTATGATATACATTATAGACCACGATGGGGAATTCACCTTCATTAAAAAATTAATAATATTAAGGGAATCTCCTTCCAACCACACTTTTCTCACCCCAACCTCTTTAGCAAGGAGGCCATGGTAGGATTTTGATGCAAAAAAAATATTGTTATACCCTCATGTATGCACCATTTTATTGAAAATTTGGGTTTATGTAAAGCAATAGGTTGTCTATTTTTTGGATTCACAAAATATTGGGCTATTTGGGCTTTAGATATTTCTAATTGTTTGACCTAGTCATAACTCAAATCGTTACTATATTGTAACATCTCCATTTCTCTCCACTCTTCAAACGAAGTATGTTGGCTTGTGATGTCTTTCACATGAATTATTATAGCCTCTAAATTCGATGTCGTTGAGCACAACTGAGGGTGGTGACAATATCTTTTAGCAATGCTCTTTAATTCAGTGACATTTATATCAATTAAATCCTTAATTAGAGGAGGATTTGGTGGAGAGTTTCTTTGTAAAATTCTTCAGCCATTGTAAACCCTGTTTATAATTAATTTTTAAAATTAACATAATTTTTAACTAATTATTAAAATTTAAAAATGAAAACCTAGTATATATGCTATTTTTTTTGAGAAAACAAATAAAATGATGAAAAATACAAAAAAATCAAATTACCTAGCTATCAAATCTGAGGAAATCGCAAAGTATAATGGATGTGATGTTTTTGATAAAAGGGTAAAACAGGTTTTACAGGGACCCGAAACCACAAAGTTTACAAAACAGAAGAAAGGACACAAAAGTCTAACCTAAAAAGAATAGCTGCCCGAAAAAAGAACAGCAGCAACCACAAAAGACATACCAAAAAGGTCAGACCAAAAGGGACAGCAAAAAGAACAAAAAAACCCCGGCCGTTAATTCAGAGTCTTGAGAACAGACTCCGTTTCCGCCTCCAAATTCTGCATATCATTGACACCCTTTTTAAAAGTTTGTATCATCTTCGGAGTAGGGGGTACCTTGCACTTCAGATTGGCTTTGGTTCTTTTGGATATGCCTGCATCTGTATCCTGGCTTTTTTCCTTTGTTTCCTCCAGATCCATGACCAGATACCCCTACTGGGCTTTATCAAGCTTTTTAGTCATCGTGTTTATGATGATGGCATTGTGTCTTGCCATACAGTTGTTTTGCTCGGCGACAGTTTTAATGGTGTTCCTTATATTCTCAAACTTGGAATCAATATCTCTGTTACTGTGACCTGGAACCCCACTTTCCACATCTTTCTTTTCATTCTTTGCAATCTTAGCACCCAGCTGATCAATTTTTCTTTGAAGGGCCCAATTTTTTATTTTCAGCTCGTTAATTTCGAAGAAGGTCCATTCCCAAAGTTTGAAATGGGACTCAAAATTGGTTTTGGCAAGGTTCAGAACATCCAGAGAGGGCTCCTTTCCAAAATTAGGATAAATTTTCTCGGAGTTAGGAATAATGGGGGAATCATCATTAGCTTGTTTATCCAGCAAAGGATCATCGCTGAGCTCGGTTTTGTTGGCATCAGACTCCTCTGAATCAAAAGATTCTTCGGAGTAGGAAACAAGGCTTTTGGCTAGGGGTTTCTTATCTTTAGGAATGTTCATTGGGTAGGGGCTATTAGGCTCAAGCACAACACAAGATTTTCTAGAGAGGGGAGTAGGGTTTTTGTTTCTAGAAGGGACATCGTGCATTCTAAGGACTTTCCTAGCCGGACTAGAGTTAGGCTAATACTCTGAGCCACTGGGCTCAGTGTCGTCACTCTCAGAGTCAGGGATAGTTTCTTGGATAGTAGGGGCTGACATTTTTTGGAAATGTTCAACTATCAACCTTATTAACCCAGTGTGCAGGATGGGGAATCTTTTAGGGTTTTTCTTGTTATCCTCCACACTTTTCTTCAAGGAACAGTAAAGATAGTAGGGCAAAGAGACCCTAACATTGTAGCGGAAGTGGTTGAGAAGAGCAAAGTGGTAGCCATAAACTCTGGTGAATCGCCCATCCAGCATGATGTACTCCATAATAACCCACAGAACCTTTCTCCAAATGACCTTTAGAGTGTCTGCATCGAAGTAGCTGCTAGCAATTTTAACAATATTTATCCTTTCTTTGTCCTTCTTCGGAAATTTGATCACAACTTCATCAGAAAAAGCCCTATCCCTGAAGAACTTCTTCCCTTCAGTAGGTAAGCCCGTAATATCAGCGATTAAATTTTCACTGAGCTCCACAATCCTACCAAACAGGGTCAAGTTTCCGTTGTTCTAGTTTTTGACAAAGAGATCTGTAGCCTCCTGGTTAGAACCATGGAGCTTCTCTAGGAAAGGAAGCAACCCTCCACTTTTAACCTTATTCCAAGCCTTGGCATTTTTCATGTGTGTTTCATAGCTGTCCGGCTCAATTCGCTTTCTGTCTCCTCCCATTTTAGCCGACACAGTAGGGTACACCCTAGCTAAAGCTTTGCTAAAATTGGCCCCGCCAAATCTTAGAACCCACAAAGCGTGCAGAGCTTTCTTGCAGATTAAGCCGCGGGGCTCACTCCCATGCAATCTAATGATTGCGATGTGAAAGATCCACCCTGTCCTCATTAAAGGGATAACACGTCGCTTTTCCATGTGACTTATCGTAATTTAATAGGGCATAGACATTAGAGTTTAGATCACTTATACTAAGCCAGGTACGCACATCTTTACTCCTAACTCCTTCATTAGCGAAAAAATATGCAACAACATTGGCTTCCCTATAAGCATGTGATATTTTAATCTTATCAAATTTAGCCAAAGTCAATTTGGCATCCTCAACCCAAGATTTAATGGTCCACGAGGGGGGAGACTTGCCACTTAGGCAGTTGATTATGTTTTTGGAATCTCCTTCGAGCCACATATTTTTAATATTAAGACTTTGGGCTAGATTTATGTTGTGAAAAGCTCCAGCTGCCTCCGCTAGATGATTGGTTTGGGTTCCAAGAGGAGAAGCCATCGCACCAATGAAATTTCCACAGGAATCCCTTATAACTCCACCACAGCCCGTCGCCCCTGGATTACCTTTAGCCGCACCATCAAAGTTAGCTTTGATCCAATCATTTGGCGGAAAAGACTAGCAAACACCCTCTCTGTCCTTCTTGGCTTTCATAGCAGTTCTAGATAGATCAAGACTAATGTTCCATTCCTTAACAACCATCAGGTCATAGAGTGAGTGCTCAACTTTCATGGACAAGCTGTCCTTCTGAGCCAAGGCATTGAAATTTTCCTTCATGAATTTGAAAATTTTATCAAAAACAATATCCACAGAGGCTTCTTTACCTCTATAAATTCTATTGTTACGTTCCTTCCAGAGGCCCCAAGCAACATGAGGGAAGGATAAATCCCATAAAATCCTGAGCATGGGATTTCTAGTCGGGGCTTTCCATTGAACGAAGAAGTCTTCAATGGACGATGGGAAAACCCAAGGAAGGTGCCATAACCTGATGACTTTTTCCCAGATAGAAGCAACATATGAACAGTGAAGGAAAAGATGATGCACAGATTCAGCCTCCATCTTACAAAGAAAACATCTGTTAGGAATTTGAAATCCTCATTTACACAGGTTATCAATCGTGAGCACCTTGTTTTGGAGAAGGATCCAGAAAAAGATATTGATAACCAAGCTTTAGACCAGAAGGGAGGACGATCTAGAGAAGAAGTAAACCTGGAAAAAGCAGAAGATACAGAGAAATTTCCCGAGGGTTCATCTATCCAAACCACACGATCATTCAATTGCTCAGAGCTTAGTCTAACAACCAACAAAGAAGACTGGATAGGGGCCAAAGCTTGACTAACACTACACAAGTCCACCCAATTACCATTCGCTCTGTAATCTTTCACATAAATTCCAAACCGTTCCTTACAAGTCTCTACCCAGTCACTGAAGGAGTTGATTTTTATAATGGGTTCCTTAAAAAGCCATCTGTCCTCCCAAAATCTAGTATGATAACCATTTCTCACTTGCCAACCAATACCATCTTCCACAATCTTTTTCCCTTTGATAATATTATTCCAGCATGTAGATCCTTTGGGAAGAAGGTGAGGATCCTTCTTAATAATGAAGGAGCAATTATTTTCTAAATATTTACTAGCCAGAATATCAATCCACTCCCCTGATGAAGAGGAGATTCTCCATATTTGTTTAGCTAGGAGGATTTTGTTAACTGTTCTAATTCTTCTTAAGCCAAGTCCTCCATCCTTTTTAGATCTACAAACCAAATTCCAACCAATTAAGGGAAGTCTTTTTTTTTTCCTCAACACCCGACCATAGAAATCTTTTTTGAATTTTTCCAATGGCATCAACAAATTTAGCAGGGATCTTAAAAAGGCTCAGGGCATAGATAGGTAGATTATGGAGAGAGGCTTTGAAGAGCTGAAGCTTTTCGGCTTGACTTAGTAGGGCTCCTTTCCAACCCGCAAGCTTCTTGCTAAATCTTTCAACCAGCGAGAGCTAGAAAGACTCAGGAGGTTTCAAGCTTAAGGGTAGACCAAGGTAGGCGGCAGGAAAGGAGTCCACCCTGCAACCCAGGATTCTGGCAATTTTAACCTGTCTATGGTCCAGAGTGTTGAAGAAGAACAAAGAGCTTTTTTGATTGTTGATCAACTGTCCTGAAGCTCTCCCATATTTGTCAAGCAACTATTTTATAGTCTTGCCTTTAGAAACAGTGGCTTTACCAATAAGCATAGTTTCATCAATGAATTGTTGATGGGAGCACACCAGATTGCCCGAGGAAGGTTTGAGACCAAGAAGAAGTTTAAAGTCAACCAATTTTTTTAGATTCCTTCCTAAACTTTCAGCCATAATAGTGAATAAGATAAGAGAGATAGGATCACCCTACCTTAGACCTCTGGTGCTCTGGAAAAAAGAGGTGGGGGATCCGTTAACCATGATCGATGTGGATGTCGTGGTCACAAGTTGTTCCACCATTTGGATAACCCTGTTACAAAACCCAAAAGCCTTTAAAATTTTAAATAAGAAATTCCAGTCAACTCTATCATAGGCTTTTGAGATATCCAGCTTTAATAAAAAGCTTTCGATCTTCAATTCAGCTAAGGAGTGAATATTCTCATGTAGAGTAACAATTGAATCAAGAATTTGTCTACCAGGGACGAAGCCATTTTGTTGAGGAGAAATCAAGGAGGGAAAAAAAGTTAGAAATCTAGAGGTTAAGACCTTAGAGATAATTTTATATACAAAATTACAGAGACTTATAGGCCTAAAAGCCTCAAAATTATTAGCTCCAGGTTTCTTGGGGATAAGAACCAAGAAGGTAGTATTTAATTCTTTTAGCAGACTTCTGGATCCAAAAAATTCTTTTACAGCATTAACCACATCTTCTTCAACTATCTCCCATAGCCATTGAAAGAAAAATAAAGGGAAACCATCAGGCCCCGGAGCTTTACTCCCGTCAAAGGAAAAGACAGCCCGCTTGACTTCCTCCTTGGTGGGGATAACGGTCAAAAAAGAGTTGTTTTCCTGGTTGATAATATTAGGTATAGCTTCAACTAACTGATCCTGCTCATTTTGGTTTATTTCCTCACTTGCCGATAGAAGATGTTTAAAGAAGGAGCTCGCCTACTTTCTAATATCCTCCTCCTCCACATACCTAGTTCCGTTCACTTCTATTTGAGATATTCTGTTTATAGCTCTGTGTTTTGATGCCGATAGGTGGAAGTACCTGTTGTTTTTATCTCCAATAGATAACCAAAGAGCTCTAGATCTTTGTCTCCAGAACTCCTCCTCCTTTCCTATTATGTCATGCATCTTCGTTAGAAGCTCATTCTCTTTTTCCTTAGTATCATTCAAGTAGCCCTCCTTCTGAATTTTTAATTGAATTTCACCCAAGTCCATCTGGAGATCAGACTTTATCCTAAAGATGTTGCCAAAAGAATCCTTTTTCCATTTTTTTAAATTGCATTTCACTTCCCTTAATTTTTTAGCTACTCTGAACATAGCAGTTCCTTGAATTTTTATATTCCACGATTTCCTTATTTCCTCTTTAAGAGCAGGATGAGATGTCCACATTTTTTCAAATCTGAAATGAGTGTTCTTCTTTTTTATTGGATCTGCAGTGAAACTGATCAAAAAATGATCAGAACCAATTCTAGTAAGAGCTTTAAGAGAGCAGTAATAGTCAAAATACCAATGATTGGAGATTAAAGATCTATCTAATCTGACCTGTATGAGATCCAACCCCTTTCTACGATTAGACCAGGTAAAAGAAGCTCCATGTAGATCCAGGTCAATCAGCCCTTGATTATCAATGAAATTTTGAAGATCCTCTTTACTCTCCAAATTGATCTGGGATCCCCCATATTTTTCTCCGTTCATTAAGGGTGTGTTAAAATCCCCCATAACAATCCAAGCTTCACTATCAAAAATCCTCCTAAAGGCAGCTAGTTCCAACCAAAAAGATTTTCTCATTCCTTTTCCATTAGGAGCATATATATTCACTTGAATCCAGCTGAAGTTATCTCTTATATGAGTGAATCTAGTGGCTATATGATTCGTACCTTCCAAGATCGGATCACCTTTGATTGTGTGGCTATTCCAGAAAGTCACAATGCCTCCAAAAGTGCCATTCGAATTATTACCCTGGTTACTGTAATACTGGAAAAGTTTCAACTTTTCAATTTTCTCCTTTGACATTTTTGTTTCCTGGATTAAAAGAATATCCGGCTTGTGATCTCTAACGAAATTGCGAAGAACATCCTGCTTGTGGGGGCTATTGAGTCCCCTGATATTCCAAGACATAATCTTCATTAAATACCAAGGGAGTTAAGACATTCCAGGATGGTTTTCTGAGATCCATCTGCAATATCCTGAAAACTATTTAGCTCTCTTTTCTTTTTTGAAGACTTTTTACCTCTTGAGTTCTTTACTGCCCCACAGTTTGCCTTGACTCTTGATCTGGTAGAAATGCCACTTGGGGTCTTCCATTGTTTGTTTTTTTCTGTCTTCTTCTTTGATATATTCTCCTATAGTGGATGTGATGTTTAGTTGCAACAAAATAGATATTAGACTCGATTGGATATCTGTTTTCTCCCTCTCCCACATGTTGCCTATTGTGCAAATGCGTGAAAATGAACCTTTTTTTTACTTATAGCTTTCCAAAATAGATATCCATTTTGAAAGTTTTTTTTAATATTAAAAACTCTCCAAAATAGATATCCATTTTGGAGAGCTTTTTAAATATTAAAAGCTCTCCAAAACAAAGAGATTTTTAATCTATCTGTAGCTCTCCAAATCAGATCCGTTTTGGAGAGCCATTTATATTATAAAAAGCTCTTTGAAATGGATATCTCTTTTAGAGAGCATAATTTTTTTTTTAAATATTTGATATTTTTGATATTATATGATATATTATAATAATATGTAATATATATATTATATTATAATAATAATATGTAATATATATATGTTAAATATTATATAATTTAATATAGAATAATATATATTATATATCATTTAAAATAATTTAAATATTATATCATAATAATATGCCAACAAGTTATAGCAGCCCCTCATAATAGCCAGGGGAAGAAGAGAGACCTATCTTATGTAGTTCAAAGAACTTACCAGAGCACAATCACGCTCTGAAGCAATCGCTTCGCTTCCATAAAAACTGTCCATAGGGAACAAGAAGTGTCTAAAATGAATGGGACCGATTGAAGAACACCAACATTAGCAAGCAGATCCACAACCTTATTTGCTTCTCGATAGACATGTGATATTGAGTAATTCAGTATATTTTCCAGCGACTGTTGAATGCCAGCAAGGTAAGGTTGCAACAACCAATTGGGCATATGATTACGCTTAACTGCCTCAATACATATCTGCGAGTCACCTTTAATGTCGATATTCTGGAGACCATATGAAATAGACATAAAAATACCCTCACAGAGAGTGTTGAATTTGGCAAGGTTATTAGCGGCCCATGGGATCTTCTCAGATAGTGCTTAGATCAAATCACCATTCTCATTCCGAACGAAACACCCCGCCCCAGATCAGTTGGGGTTGCCTTTGCCCGCCTCATCAAAATTCAGCTTTAAGTGTTCGCTAGGAGGGGCAAGCCATTTGGCATTCCTTCTCTTGTATTTTTCAGAAACCGTAGCCACGAAGCCAGAAGGAATCGTGAGAAGTAGCAATTGCTTCATGATTTCATTTTCCCAATAGGAGAAGGGCAAGCGCAACCGTTTTTTTACCTCAACCCCCATATATTCATAGATTCCACGCAGATTAATGCCACTGATCACCTTATCTCTGGATGCAATAGAGTTATGGAAGATATGACGGTTATGCTCCTTCCATATATGCCAAATAACCACAGACGGGCCAATTTCCTAGATACTGTCCTAGAGAGAAGAACACTTCAAAGGTGTCCAAGAATCGAGCCATTGTTTCAACTCCCATGGTCTTTGGGGAGACCAAACCAAAAGATTCTTGAGCCAATCCTAGCAGGCACCAGTAAACGGGTAGTTCAAGAGGAGATGATCAATGGTTTCAGACACCATAATACACCTGGATGGACTCTGGATTCCAATGGCCCACAGCCTGTCATTTGTGAGGCATCTACCATGAATAGCGGTCCAGGTGAAGGCATCGACCTTTGGAAAAATGTCCTTGCCCCAACATAATTTGACCGTGTACGATCCCTCCTTTTGATGACACTATAGTAGGTATCCTAATTTTGCGGAGTAACACCTAGACTTAGCCGCACACTAGACAATGCGATCATTAGGCTGGGGTTCCATGGGGCGCTTGCTCAAAAATCTCTGCTGAGAATTTTTAGGAATTATCTGGGTGATCTGGTAACTCAAACATGTGTGTTTGAGTTTTCTATGCTTTCACAGGGTGGCCTGGTAATTCAGTAAATGATTTGCAAACCTTTGTAATTTAAGTACCCTACCATTCTAGCTCTTTAAGATATCATTTTTTCATTTTAAAAATCTTTGTACATTATATCATATAGATGCAAATATCTATATTATAACACATAGAGAACATAACAATAGCATAAAAGAGAGAATATTTGGAAGTGTTTCTGAATGCACAGTTGCATAGTCAAGTCCAATGGTTTCGTGGATGAAACAATCTAATGAAATGTTGAATCAATCAAGATGAAACAATCTCATAAACCTTTGTTTCCAGCAGAATGAAATGGCCAAATCAATAGAATAACAATATAAGACTTTTTTTCATGGTAAATAAGATGTAAGATACTGAATTAAGAAACATAAAACAGACATGTAAAACCATCGTTTCCAGCCATATCAACATCAAATGACAGGTATAAGCAGTGAGATAAAGTATTCCTCTTTACCTCAATACAATGCTCAAATGACAAACTTAATTGGCAATAAACTCAACAATCATTCATTTATAATAGGATAGGAATTTCCACACATATTTGGATTTGAAAGAGAAACCAAAATAAAACCTAGTTGGAGAAAAGGTACAAATATCCTCACAGTGCCATTCAAATCAATGTAAAGATGTGCAGAGATATGCACTCCAAATCCCTCGTGCACAACCGTTTTCCATACAATCTCTCCACAAAAATCAAAGCATAGCCCATGAAACTCTATACCATAAAGAAGCCATCATCTGCATAACAAAGAATCTTTTTTACAATGATGCATTGGCAAACATGGAGGAAAAGATCTGGGTATTCCCATGGTTTGGAATGCCAGAGACCTTTCATCTTCTTCCCTTATTCTCACCCAAATTCCTATACACAGAGTTAACACTATAGATGCAAAAATAGAGCGGTGTCATGGCTGCCACCACTTCCTTATTTCTTCTTTTCCAGGCATGGCAGCCACATAGCTCACTCACAGCCACTGAAAAATGCTACAACTGATCCCTAATAAGAAACCCTACCAATGCCCACCAAGAAAAAAAAAACCAAATCCTTCCCATCTTTTTTCTATCCTTCCATTTTCCTTTCACATGGGTTACAAACACTAAACTTATTCTTAATTCTCTTTCAAATATAATAATATTCCCTTGCCATTTCTAATTAAAATAATCTTTTATTTATCCTTTATCCTATCTAACATTCACTCATAATTTGTTTATCATTAATACTTCAAAAAATTCATAATAATTATAGAATATCCTTTTTATATTCCCATTATATCTCTTAGTAGTCATTATCCACACCAACATAGCTATGTAGGTTCTAGGGATAAATAGACATTCAATATCAATCATTTGATGGACTGAGTCAATTACTAACCTATAAGTATGGATCTATATGATTGACATCTTAAGAGTGATCAACCACTGGTCTATGTACATATATAATTGGAAAACTGTATAATAGAAGGTTTACTTATGGTTCAGGATTGGTCAAACACATATCCTGCCATCTCTTTGCCTATGTCATTGCTACTCAGTGATAGTAATACATGCAAAATTATATTTGATATATCAATGAATTCATAAAAAAAAATAAAAATTACAAAAGAAATAGAGAAATTATGCAAGAAGAAATAGAGAATTTATGCAAACACTCATTATGCAAACACTCATTTAAGTTTCTAAAATAGAGAAATTACAAAAGAAGAAATTATGCAAGAAGAAATTACAAAAGAAATAGAGAATTTATGCAAACTCATTATGCAAACACTCATTTAAGTTTCTAAAATAAATAGAGAATAAAATAAAATAGATTCATAAAAAAAAAGAAATTACAAAATAAAATAAAATAGATTCATAAAATAGATATTCAAAAATTAAATAAAATAGAAGATATTCAAAAATTAATTAAACAAATACCATCATGTAGTTTTCAATTGATTAAAATACTTCATTCTTTTTATTGTCAAATTAATTATATTTAAAAGTATTAAAAGTAAAATTCATGAGAACACTAGCCTCTTTAAATTACGGAGGTTAATGTTTAAGCTGGGCCACACTTCATGGGATCACCGACTTCCTTAAAATTTGGAGCTTAA
The DNA here is from genome assembly GCA_007258455.2 of Sequoia sempervirens. NCBI lineage: Eukaryota > Viridiplantae > Streptophyta > Pinopsida > Cupressales > Cupressaceae > Sequoia > Sequoia sempervirens. The sequence continues at coordinate 1,014,911,616 of VDFB02271358.1, read as the reverse complement.
CATTTTAAGCTGAACAGTGATAGTAAGTTCATGGGACCGCCAGCTTTAAAAAATTACTAAAAATTCTCAGCAGCACCCACTGAGATTTTTGAGCAAGCACCCCCCCATGGGACCCCACCCTTAGAGAGACTGTAGTGGAACAAAAAAATTACTTGAACTTGGCGTTAGCTGGATCATTGATTGGGAGAGATTAGATACAGATCCAAGGATGATCCGCCATACCCATTGCATGAAGGTAATCTGCCACATGATCCCCGACAGAGGCCCACATAGTAGCAATCCAAGGCACAAGAATGAGATCCCCCACCAAGGGTCATTTTACATTCCATGAGTCCAACCAGAAGTCTACAGACCTTCCATCATTAATTTTCCAGGTTATATGATCAATAATAAACTTTCTACACTCTAGCATAAATTGCCAAATGTGAGAGCCCATAGGTGGATTAGTTGTTGTGAATATTCGGCTTGGATCGAGAGAATCCAAATATTTATTCTGAAGTATCCTGTACCAAATCTTCTCTAGAGTCTCATACATTTTCCAGACCAACTTGGCACCAAGGGCCAAGTTTTGGAATTTAATATTCTTTATGCATGTACCACCATCCTCTTTGCATTCCCCTACTTTGTCCTAATGAAATAATGGAATATGCTTCTGATAGTTAGAGCCTTCCCAAAGAAATTTCTTTAGAATGCTGTTAAATACGTCGGCCATTTTAGAAGTGAGTTGGTTGTAGGCCATCATGTGAATGGGCATGGCCGTAAGAACAACATTGATCATGATGATCCTGTTGGGTTCGGTGAAGCCCAAATTAGCAAGTTTCTTTCACAGATTCGAAAAGGATGCCTTTTGCAACTGACTTCTTTTTGCATGTATTCGAAAAATTAGAAGTTGTCCTTTTTGATGGATTTTTCCATTTATTGGAGATGAGACTAATTTATAAATATTGGCTACTGCTCGAATATGCATTGTATTTAGAATTAATAAAAGAGATAATCCCTGAAAGTGGACGTAGCTATTATTGGGCGAACCACTATAAATCTTGTGTTCTTCTGTGTCTTTTAAATCTTTTAATTTTTGTTCTTATTTTCTGCAATTTTCTTTTCATTTGATTCTGCAATTTTCATCAACAATTGGTATCAGAGTCTGGTGGAGAAACTCGGTGCTAGAAATCGATGAAGAATTTCTGGAGCCATGGAAGATGCAGAAAAATGGAAGATTGAAAAATTTGCAGGCCAGAACTTCGGTTTGTGGAAGGTGCAAATGGAGTCATTGCTCATCAAGCAAGATCTCTCAAATGCATTGGCTAGAAAAGTCAAAGGGAAAGGTTCTTTATCAGATGAAGATTGGGAGAAATTGGACAAGCAAGCAAGAGCTACCATTTTTCTTTCGCTGTCCAGTAATGTTTTATTTAATGTCTCAGCTGAGAAGACAACACAGGAGCTGTGGGAGAAACTCTTCAATGTATGAGATGGCATCGGCTTCGAATAAGGTATTCATTATGAAAAAACTATATAATCTGAAAATGTGAGGAGGGATTATGTCCAATCATTTAAATGGATTTAATACATTAGTCACCTAGTTGATTTCTATTGGTATTAATTTAGATGATGAGATCAAGGCAATTTTATTACTGTGTTCTTTATCGAATAGCTGGGAAGGTGTGGTGATTGCAGTGAGCACTTCGGTGGCTGCCAAAAGAAAATTAAAATTTGATGATGTTGCAGCCACTCTTTTTAGCGAAGATACGAGGAGAAAAATCAAGAGCCCTCATCCAGTGATGCCTTGACTACTGTAAGTATTGACAATAGAGGAAGGGGTCAAGATAAAGGCAAAATAGCAATAGAGGAAGATCGAAGTCCAGGGGTAGAAACGATGATTGTTGGTTTTGTGGAAAACCGGGTCACATAAAAAGAAACTGTTGGAACTATAAAAAGGCACAAGAAAAGGTGATCAATAACGAATCCAACACAACATACCAAGAAGATCCAGGTGTTCTTGTTTTAACTAAAGAAGAAATTCCAACTAATGTTTGGGTGCTTGATTCAGGTTCATCATTTCATGTCACTCTGTGCAAAGAGTATTTCAAAAATTTACAAATTGGTGACTTCGGTAAGGTTTTTCTTACTAACAATGAATCTTGTGATGTTGTTGGAAAAGAGGATATTTCATTAAAACTAAAAAATGGATATACTTGGTTGTTACGTGATGTTAGATATGTTCCCGAGCTCAAGCAAAATGTAATCTCAACTAGACAATTGGGTTCTCAAGGTTGTGAAATTAGTTTTGAATCAAATAGATGCAAAGTTAAAAAGGGGGCCTTGGTAATTGCGAGGGGCAACAAATTAGGCACCTTGTATGTAATAGAGAGTCATGTTGAAGTGGGAGTTGTTCATCCTACTTCAGATTTATCATTGTGGACTACCAAACAAAGGTCTTTGGATCAATTAGATGTTGAAACTGATTCTGTTATTAATAATTTTCTTAGTATGTTTGATAGTGACAGTTTTGGGGATTAGTTAGATGATGGTGAGTAGGTTGATGCCATAGAACCTGGGGCAGATGAAATTAATGGTGATGAGAGTGAAACTTTGAAGGTGATCAAAGATGAGACCATTTGTAATGGTGATCAGAGTGAAAGTTTGGAATCAATATTTAATGGTGCTAGTAGCAAAACTTGTGCATTTGAAAATATGTCAACCACCATGGAAGATGAAGCAGCTAAACCTAAGAAGATTGTTGTCAAAGTTGGCAGTGAATTTGATGGAATTGCTCGAATTGTTGTGTTCTTGATTTTCTATTTTTTAATTTTTATTTACCTTTTAGCAACAAAGAGCTTTGATATTTAGGCATTAGTCACCGCTGCTGGCATAGGGTACATGACTACAAAATTGGAAGTAGAGCATTGGAAGGCTGAATTAGAAGATGTAGGCGGGCCTAGGGATAGGCCTGTGGAGTTTTCAAACTAATGATTGGAAATGGAGGGATATATCTAAGCAACTATTTGGTCTTCAAGTGGGAGATTGTTGGGTTCGGTGAAGCCCAAATTAGCAAGTTTCTCTCATAGATTCGAAAAGGATGCCTTTTGCAATTGACTTCTTTTTGCATGTATTTGCAAAATTAGAAGTTGTCATTTTTTATGGATTTTTCCATTTATTGGAGATGAGACTAATTTATAAATATTGGCTGCTGCTCGAATATGTATTGTATTCAAAATTAATAAAAGAGATAATCCCTGAAAGTGGACGTAGCCATTATTGGGAAAACTACTATAAATCTTGTGTTCTTTTGTGTCTTTTAAACCTTTTAATTTTGTTCTTATTTTCTGCAATTTTCTTTTCATTTAATTCTGCAATTTTCATCAATAGATCCTTCCCACCAATGTCAGACATTTTCATTTCTAGGAGGAAGTCCAAAACCAACATTTTCTGATCACCTCGTTCTAGAGCCTCAATTTGATAATCCCATTAAAGATGGGGACTCCAAGATATTTGCATGGCATGGAGTCAATACCCATCTTGAGCAAGGAAGAAATTCTTTTTTTTAGTGGATTTTTCATCAAGAAAAAATAAATCTTTGACTTTTTCTTATTGATCGTTTTCCTAGAAAATTCCACATATCTTTCCAACATGAGTTTTATGGTCACATCTTATTGCTCGTAGGCTTCCCCATATAGCACACTATCATCAACAAATTGCAAATGTGTCAATAGGTCGATGTTGTTTTCCATAGGAATACCTTTCCAGTTGCCTTTTGAGTGCTATTCATCAATCATATGGCTGAGAGCATTAACCATGAGGATAAATAGAAATGGTGAGAGGGGATCCCCTTGCTGTAGTCCACAGAAGCTCTCAAAGAACCCGCATGAGGAACCATTTACAAGTATAGAGAAGCAAACCATTGAGATGCATGAGTAGACCATGTCCAACCAATTATTGCTAAATCCAAATTTCTCCAAAATTTTCATTAGGAAACACCATTTAACCCTGTCATATGCTTTAATAACATCCAGTTTGACCATCATGCTCTGTTGTCTACCAACTTTGATCAAATGTAGTGTTTCATTGGCCACAATGATGCTGCCTATAATTTCCCTACCTGAAGTAAATCCACCTTGAGTATGAGAGATAGTATGTTCTATTACCAACTTAAGTCTCAAGGAAAGAATTTTGGATATAATTTTGTAAATTGTATTACACAACATATAGGGCAGAAATCATCAAATGATTTGAAATCCTCTTTCTTAGGAATGAGTACGATGATAGTGTTGTTCAAATCCTTCACAAATTTCTTACTTTTTGGAAGTCTTCAGGGATTCCCAAGATCTATTCCCCTAAGAAATGCCAACACTTCTAATATAATAGAGCAAGAAACCCAGCAGGACCCGACACCTTGTCTGGGTGCATATAGAAGGTAGCCGCTTTGAGTTCTTCTATTGTGAATGGTTTAGAGAGCATATTGTTTTGTTCAGCTGTGATCAATTTTAGAATACAATCTAATGCATCACTGAAGTCCAAAAGATTGCAAACCTCGCAAGGAATGAGCAGGTTCTAAACTAATTCAATTGTAGCCTACAACACATTGGTGGGATTGGAGAGGATCTGACCATCAGAGCCATAGATTGTGGTTATATTGTTTATATTTTTCTTGATTTTAGTTAAATTGTGAAAGAATCTAGTATTCAAATCGCCTTTTTCTAGTGGTCAAAGTTAGAGATTGGTAAGATATAGGCATATAAATCAAAAGGGAGGGTGAGATAGGTGTCATTGTAGAAATATCTATCAAGATTTTTTTCAATATTTGTGAAACCAACATGGCGGATGGTCCAAGTATGCACACCATTCTTGAACTAGAGTTTATTTAATCCTGAATCATCCAAAAATGCAAAATCCTTCATCACTTGGGACTCCATTCAAGCCCCAACATTTTTCTCTTCTAACCTCAAGATTGCATTGAAGTTGCCACCCAAGATCAATTTTTCTTTTTGATTATTTTCTATTATGGACAATAGATTGCGCCATAAGAGTAGTTTCTCCTAGTTTTTTGTGGGCCCATAAACATTGACAAGGAAGAAACAAAAAGAATATTTGAGACAATGTACCTTTGACATCATCCAATTAGTGTCCCTAGAGTGCAAAATGACATCAACATTGTTATGATGCCAGACCACCCCAAGGTCGCCAACAGATCCCAAAGAATCCAAAAAAATAGAGCACATATGATTGTCGAGGGGAGCATACAACAAATGATTTCCAACACCAAGTTTAGTTTCTTGCAAAATAGTAATATCCAACATTCTTATTTCTATCTAAACAAACGAGGCGTTTAAGCCCCTAACATTCCAGGAGGTGATCTTCATGGATTCCTAAGGGAGGGGATTCCTCCATTAGTACTCTTCAAAAAATCCATAACACTGGTGATGCCATTATCCGTCACCAACTCTTCCTTGATTTGTTTGAAGGATTTTCTCCCCTGCCTTTTTTCCACCCCAATATTACATCTAAGAATTTGAGAGGTAGATTGAGATATGCATTTGGGATATGTGATTCTTAATTCATTGAAGTTAGCCTCCGCCTCAAAATCCAAGTTTGAGTTCGATTTGTTATCCATTGTCATTACTAGACCCTCAAGCATAGAAGAGTTGTCCCTCTCTGAAAGCATAATAGCACATTGATTACATTGGTTGGTCTCACATACATCCATCACACCAACATTTGGGAAGGCTGTAGAGAGGCAGTGTCACACATCCAACCCCTCCAATGGAAGTGAACAAGAGGGGAGGGAGGAGGAGAGGAGGGCACAAGATGGGCCCCACCCACCAATGTATCCAACACTAAATGATCAACTACACGTCCTTTGAGCCATCAAAAATTGTCAGTGGCATGGATCCTACTATCACATTTAGAGCAATAGGTTTTCCTTTCTTCAATCTCCAGTACTTGGAACCAATCCCCATTAGTGGATCTTAGTGTGATGCCAAGGTGGATAGGCAAAATTTTTGCCACCCGCAACCTAGCATATAGGTATGAATTGTTCTCCAAAGGATCAGTATCCACTTCTATCAAAGTACCCAATGATCTACCGATATTTTCCAAACACTCCTCCAACCATAACTCAGGTGGTAAATTATATAATTTGACCCAAACTAGTTCCTTATAGGGTGCGTAGATTTGGGGATTAAAGCTTGGTGTCCAATTTTGTGTTGGAATATTTTATTCTGCAGTCAACAGACCTAGCATCTTAGCCCCACGTCAGAAGAAGACTTTCAACTTGCACCCAACGTAACTTGCAACATTTATTTTGGTATATAAATTTGAATTCAAATTTTGAAATAACTGTCGCAACCTGCAACAATTAAAGAGGTTAGGTGAATTTGAAATTTGAAAGTAGCGCTCATTCTCACGAGCTTGCTAATACAAAAAAAAAGAATGTATTCGTTGGAGTTAGAAGAAGAAGTCAGTTTTTTGTATTGGGATTGGTTGACCCTGTAGTAGCAGATGAAGTGGAGAATGTTCAGCATAGAACCAATGACAACAACAACACAGAAGGAATGTTTTAGCAGACACAACGCATTGTCAGCTACAGCTACATGATTGTAGCAGTTTATGTTTTTGAGGTGTGAGTGTGGCACCCAGTCATTGGACATCTGTCCAAATAGTTTAGTTTTATTTTGTTCATGTAAATCAGAGAATATCCTTTGAGTTTTTGTATTTTGAAGTAAATATGGAATATATGCAAAGTTAAATTCTGTCTGTTTAGGCTTGCTGTCACTGTGCGTATTCTGTGTGTTTATTTATGCTATGTCCATCTTGTCACAGTAGTGAATTTGTATTTTATTGCACCCCTGCCTCCCAACAAGTTGTATCAGAGCCTTGTTTTTTTTGGGCAGTCAATCAATTAGTGTGTTTATTGTGGGTTAAGCCCTAGGTTATCTAGGCATTGTTTAGTCTTCTCAAAATTGAGAAATATGGTAGGAGGTGAGAGCAAAGGTTGGTAGCAGCCACCACATTTTGATGGGAAGAATTATGATATATGGGATAAGAAGATGAGAACCATCTTAGTTGCAAATGACCTATGGGAGTTGGTCACAAATGGGTTCAATGATATCATAGACCCAAATGCATTTGCAGCCCTTTCAAATGCACAGAAAAACCAGTTGAAAGAGATAAGAATGAAGGATGCAAAAACCCTCAGTTTGATTGAGGCAACCTTGAGTGAGGTTATTTTGTCACATATTGCAACATCAAACTATGAAAAGAAAGCTTGGGAAATATTGCAAAATAGTTACAAGGGGACTGACAAAGTGAGGTTAGCTAAGTTGCAACTCTTGAGAAGAAATTTTGAGACTCTACAAATGAAAGATAATGAGTCCATTTCATATTTTCACACTAAGGTTTCAACCTTGGAAAATCAACTGAGAGTCAATGGAGAAACAATGGAAGAGAAAAGGATTGTTGCGAAAATCCTAAGAAGTCTGCCTACTAAGTTTGATTATGTAGCCGTTTCCATTGAAGAGGCAAAGGATTTATCTCAGATGACTATAGATGAGTTGATGGTTCACTACAAACCCATGAGTAGTGGTTGAACATATATACTCCTTCCCTAGAGAAAGCATTCAAAGCTTAGACCAATGCAAGAGGTCAGGGAAGAGGAAGAAACAATAGAGGAAGAGGTCAAAGAGGTAGAGGAAGAAGAAATTCTGGAAGAGGAGGTTCTGACAACACAGAGGAGTTGAGCAACTCACTGTCAACAAACCAGAACTAGAGGAAGAACAGTTCGAATAAGAGGTCTGAAAAAAGAAATGTGCAGTGTTATTATTGTCACAAATATGGCCATTATGCCAGTGAGTGTAGAAAGAAGCAGCGTCACCATGGAGGCCAAAATGCTAATGTAGAAAATGAGAACAAAGCTGAAAATGACAAACAATCAAATGTTTTCATTTTTTGCAATCTTGCTGAATGCAGCAATGGTGAAGTATGGTACTTGGATAGCAGATGCAACAACCACATGAGTGGTAACAAAAATTTCTTTTCCTCCATTGAAAACAGTATGAAAACTGAAATCAAAATGGGAAATGATGAGAAGGTTCCCATCATTGGAAAAGGTGTAGTCAACATCCAAACCAAGAATGGTGAGAGACAAAAAATCTAGGATGTTTATTATGACTTCGACATGAAGCATAATCTATTGAGCATTGGACAAATGGTCCAAAACGGTTACAAAATCTTGATGGAGAACGAAGAATGCAAAATATTTGATAGAGGAGGTAGCAAGAAAGTGATGGTTGCAGTGCAGATGATGAGAAAAAAAATGTTTCCTCTTAGGATGCACATAGTGTCTATGACAGGAAGAAAAAATGGTCAGCAACAACATTGTTCACCAGCACTCACAACAGTTTCACAGCAGTCGGTAGTCGAACAACAGTTTTCTTTCAAGACAGTCATCAAAGACCCATCCAAACTATGACATTTAAGGTATGGGCACTTAAGCTTTTCAAGTTTGAGTTTATTGTCTAGGAAAGGAATGGTTAGGGGTTTACCATCCATTGTAGAACCTAATGGCAAGTGTGAGGCTTGCATTTTAGGAAAACAACATAGGCAGCCATTTCAATCTGGGTATTCTAGGAGAGAAAAGGCACCACTTGAGTTAGTACATTCAGATTTGTGTGGACCCATGAAAACCCCCACTTTAGCTGGAAATACATATTTCATGACTTTCATAGATGACTATAGCAGAAAAATATGGGTCTATTTCTTGAAAAACAAATCGGAAGCCTTTGAGAAGTTTAAGTGGTTTAAGGCAATAGTTGAAGAGGAGAGTGGTCATTTTATTAAAGCCCTTAGAATAGATAGAGGGGGAGAGTACATCTCCAAAGAATTCCTAAATTTTTGTAGGAATGAGGGCATTCACAAACAATTTACAACAAGGTATACTCCACAACAAAATGGAGTGGCAGAAAGGAAGAATAGGACCATTCAAGATATGGCAGCAAGTATGTTGAAAGCAAAAGGGATGTTACACATATTTTGGGGAGAAGCTGTAGCAACAATAGTCTATATATTGAATAGGTGCCCCACAAAGGCTGTCCATGATAGGATTCCACAAGAGGCATGGACAAACAACAAATGGAGTGTTGAGCACTTAAGGATATTTGGGTGTGTGGCATACACACTCATGCCAAAGGAGAAGAGGCAGAAATTTGATGACAAAGGAGAAAAATGTATCTTCATAAGCTATAGTGAGGAGTCAAAATCCTACAAATTGTACAATCCCATCACTAAGAATGTTGTGATCAACAAAGATGTTATATTTATTGAGAATGAAGCATGGGATGGAATGGTGGATGACACCATGGGTATTTCAGTTACAATATCCCTTGATGATGAAGAAGTTGTAGATGATAGCAACATAGGGGGAGCTCAAGAGAGCAGTAGCTCAGGAAGAAACCAACGTAGAGAATTGGAAAATAGTAGCTCCGGTGATCTACAACAGAATAGTAACTCTGGCAGTGTTCAACAGAGACAACAGTCTAGCAGCACTTAACAGAGACAACAGTCTAGCAGCTCCAAAATTTAGCAGAGCAATAGCTCTGACAACCAACAGTACAGTAGCCTCAGAGGTCAGAGTAGCAGCAACTCAAAAGAAAATTCGGATCCCACACTCGCATCATTGATGACAAGAAAGAAAAAGAGTGTGAGGGAGATCTATGACAACACACATGTTGATTTTGATGAGAGCTTGGATTTTGCACTATTCTCCTATAGTGATCCAACATACTTTGAGGAAGCGATGAAAGAAGAGAAATGGTGTAAGGCCATAGATGAAGAGTTGGATGCTATAGAGAGGAACCAAACATGGGACTTGACCGATTTACCCAAGGGTAAGCAAGTGATTGGAGTGAAGTGGGTCTATAAGACCAAGTGTACTGCGAAAGGGAAGATTGAAAGACACAAAGCAAGGCTTGTTGTGAAAGGGTACAAACAACAACCTGGTATAGATTATGATGAGACATATGCACCAGTTGCAAGGCTGGAAATAGTGTGGACAATGATAGTAGTTGCAACACACCATCAATGGAAAGTGTTTCAGATGGATGTAAAGTCAGCCTTCTTGAACAGAGTGCTGAAGGAGGAAGTATATGTGGAGTAGTCACCTAGCTATGAAGTCCCAGGGCAAGAGGAAAAAGTTTATAGGCTCCAAAAATCTCTTTATGGGATGAAACAAGCACCTCAGGCGTGGTACAATAGAATAGAGTCCTATTTGTTGAGCAATGGATTTAGCAAGAGCAACAGTGAGCCCACACTCTACATCAAATCAGCTGAAGGTGATATTTTAATTGTTGTTTTGTATGTAGATGATTTGATTTTCACTAGTAACAGTGACAACAAAATTGCAGATTTTAAAGAGGTGATGAAAAATGAATTTGAGATGACAGATCTAGGTTTGTTGAAGTATTTTCTTGGGATAGAAGTTCAACAAACAGTGCATGGAATTTTTATTTCACAATCTAATTATGCCAAACGGATTTTAAGGAGGTTCAAAATGAATAACAACAAACCTGCCCACACCAACAACAACAGGTCTGAAATTGTGCAAGTATGACAACAGTAAGGAAGTGAACCCAACCCTCTACAAAAGCATGGTTGGAAGTTTGATGTACTTGACATCAACTAGGCCTGATTTGATGTATGCAATAAGTTTGATATCTAGGTTCATGGAGGAACCTAAGGAGACACATTGGCAAGCAGGAAAAAGCATTTTGAGGTATGTCAATGGAACAACCGATTATGGCATTTTGTATGCAACATCTAATGAGTTCAAGTTGGATGGTTTCATAGATAGTGATTGAGCATGAAATGTGGATGATAGGAAGAGCACATCTGGCTATGTCTTCAACATGGGATCAGGTGCAATCTCATGGGCATCAAATAAGCAGTCGATTGTCTCTCTCAGCACAGTAGAAGCTAAATACATAGTGGAAAATGCAACAGCTTGTCAGGCTATTTGGTTGAGGAGGATCCTTGCAGATTTACAACAACAAATTGACAACATAGTCATTCATTGTGACAATGTGTCCTCCATAGCGCTGACGAAGAATCCGGTCTTCCACAGACAAAGCAAACACATTGAGATTCGTTATCACTTCATAAGGGAGTTGGTAGAAGAAGGTGAGATTGAATTGTAGTATTGCAGATCTGAGCAGCAGTTGGCCAAAATCTTCACCAAGGCATTGCCTAAGGACAGTTTTGAATGCCTAAGAGATAGGCTTGGCATTATGGATAGCTTCGGAGATCAGCTTCGGAAGGAAACTACAGATTGACAGTTGACTTGCAGATTAAGGGGGAGTGTTGGAATATTTTATTCTGTAGTCAACAGACTTGACATCTCAGCCCCATGTCAAAAGAAGACTTTCAACTTGTACCCAACGTAACCTGCAAAATTTATTTTGGTAGATAAATTTGAATTCAAATTTTGAAATAGTTGTTGCAGCCTGCAAAAATTAATGAGGTTAGGTGAATTTGAAATTTGAAAGTAGCGCTCATTCTCATGAGCTTGCTAATACAAACAAAAATAATGTATTCCTTGGAGTTAGAAGAAGAAGTCATTTTTTTGTATTGGGATTGGTTGACCCTATAGCAGTAGATGAAGTGGAGAATGTTCAACACAAAACCAGTGATAATAGTAGCACAAAAGGAATGTTTTAGTAGACGCAACACATTGTCAGTTGTAGCTACAGGATTGTAGCAGTTTATGTTTTTGAGGTGTGAGCGTAGCACCCAATCATTAGACATCTATCCAGATAGTTTAGTTTTATTTTGTTTATGTAAATCAGAGAATATCCTCTGAGTTTTTGTATTTTGAAGCAAATATGGAATATATGCAAAGTTAAATTCTGTTTGTTTAGGCTTGCTGTCACTGTGCGTATTCTGTGTGTTTATTTCTACTCTGTCCATCCTGTCATAGTAGTGACTTTGTGTTTTATTGCACCCCTGCCTCCCAACATTTTGAATGTGCAATGGGAAGCCCTCAATCTCCCAAATTCCTTTGAGGTAAACATCCTTGCGACCCTCCTTATTGAGAAATATAGTTACAAAAAACCTGTTAGGCAAAAATTTAACTATATGTCGGGCAAACCAGTTCTCAACAATCCAATTAAGGATATGCTCGCAACCAAGCCTAGGTCTGACCAATCTGCAAATTATGGCCGTATTTGTAAGTAGTTCATAGTTTTTGACAACGTCCTTTGTAATGTCAACTGCTAATGATGAACCCTCATTGCTAATTTGGCAAGGCTCTAGAGTTGTCACCTTCTACTTTTTGCATGAAATATTCTTTGGCTTTCCCATTCGCGATCTGCTCTGCTCCCCCATTTAGTGCACTTGAATATACTATATAATATATTATTATATCATATAAAATAATAATATGTTAAATATAAAAAAAATATGTTTTCCAAAAAAGATTTTTTAATATTAAAAGCTCTCCAAAATGGATATCCGTTTTGGAGAGCTTTTTTAAGAGAGATTTTTAATCTAGACGTAGCTCTCCAAAATGGATATCCATTTTGGAGAGCATATCTAGAGCATGTTTTTTATAAAATATGAATATGAATATAATACATGCAACCTCGATTGCATTTTACAGATATATATATATATATATATATATATATATATATATATATATATATATATATATATCATAATAATATATATTATATGGGTGAGCGGAGGATCATGGGGGTCCAAAAAGCGGCGATATGACAAAAAATGTGTTTTTCATTTTCCCAAAAACATGAAATTTCAATTTGATATTTTACTAGGTTTAGGTAAAAAGTACATGTTGCCATGGTAAGAACTAGAGCGAATATCCATTACAAATGGATATCCTTTTCTAGATAAATCATATAAAAAATAAATATATTATATATATTATACTAATATATAAAATATAATGATATATAATATAATACAATATAATATAATATAATATATGATATATTATATATATTATATTATATATAATATAATTAATATACAATATATATAATTATTATTAATATACAATATATATAATTATTATTAATATATAATATAATATATATTATATAATTAATATATGATATATAATATATATTACATTATATATAATATATAATAGAACCAAGTTTATCTTATAAATTGACTTTCTTAAAAAAAGCATAAGAAATCTAAATGGATATCCATTTACAAAAGTATAAACCAAAAAAAATGTCGAAACTTTATCATTTGACATTTTCACCCACAACTGCACAAAGAGGGTGAACACAAGCAAGCAAATATCTGATATAATTGATATCCATGTTTGAAAATAGCAATCTAAACCAATTTTCTTGCAAGGTATAGAATTTTTAATTATTTTTCTTCAATTTTTTTGTTTTAGCATTATTTGTTCATTTTTAGTGTAAAATGGGTTTTATTATATACATTTTAGTTTGTAATTAAAAAATTGTTAATTTTTCAAAATTTCAACATCAATTAGGTGTTGCAATGGTTGAGAATCCAAATCCTCCTGTAGAAGGAAACATTGCCCAACCATTTGAATCCTCCTCCACCACCAAATCCTCCCCTACAAAACCCTCCTATCCATGAATTAGTCAATGAAAATTTAACTAAATTAAGGAACATTTTCTAGTTATACCATAGGCACCCTCACTTGTCTACAACGAAAACCACTTTAAAATCAATAATTTCTAATATTGAAACCCTCACCAACCAACATATTTCCTTTTTAGAGTGGCAAGAGGCCAAGAGGAAACAATATGCTAATGGATTATCGTATGATCAGGTGAGGGAACTAGACATTTCCAAAGCCTAATTAGCACAACTTTTCATCAATCATAAAACTAGACAACTTGTTGATGTGCATGAGCCCAAATATTTGATTAAATGGTGTACACATCAGGGTATCCTAGATAATTTTTGGGATCATTGGTGGATGGTTTTTGATAAACCACCCAACAACAATCTTGATGTCCCCCAATATTTTCTTCAAAAATTATATGCTGAATTTTCCATGGGTAAGCATGTGAACTACTTTGATATGAGGAATTTCCAAGGTGTGGGTAGAGGAATGCCCCAAGATAGGCCCAGGGCAAATCGAGTAACCCTAGTTATTCCCTCTCCTCCTATTGCTCCCCCACCTCCAATACAACACCAAAATTTTGTTGCATATGAAACACATCAAAGTAATTTGGCCGTACATGCTTTGACTAGCCATTTGATCACACAAAGCTCACAGTTTGTGCAACCGCATGATAGTGATACACCTATTGGATCAAATGTTATTGGTATACCCTCCTCTTCTCCACATATATGTGTGTCCCATTAGTGTAGTATGTGCAACCACATATGTTTAGGTCCTCTTGCACAACCTACTGAGCCTCTAATGGGCACGTCAAATTATGAGGTCCATCATATGTTAGATGTAGGAGATGAGACAATACAGGCCGAAGCATATCTTGGAGAGTCATAAGATGCCAGAGATGAGGAGGATGTTGTATCTTATCAAAAGCATACAATGGTAAGACTTAAAAGTAATTTCATAGTGCATTTTATCTTAAATTATTATTTTATAAGAGATAGTAGTACTAATGTATATTTATACATGCTGGATTTAACAATTGATGATGGATGATCAAATTACACAGGTCCAAGAGGGTACCCTTATGACCATTTCATTTGGCCTAGAGAGTAACTATATCGTATACTTTTTTGCACATACATGTTTACAATTTTTTAATTGTATATGCATATCATTTAAATTATGATTTAGATGTTAATTTTTTAAATCTATTATGATTATACATGTACATAGATTGATAGACTTATGTATTCTTGTATTTTTATACAACAACTTGCTAGTTTTACATCCATTATGATTGCTTTTGAAACATTGGAAGAAGCATCACAAGAGGAATATATTTTATTTATATTCTTGACATTATGATTATACGTACATGTGCAATTATAGTCTTACATTCTTGTCATTTTTATAATATAGGAAAATTTTATAGTTGGTTCATCCATGATGAGCCCTTCTACAACAAGAGAACAAGCATCATAGGAGGTATTTTTTTATTTTATATTGTAGATATATACATTTAGATAAGAGTAGATATATGTTTAGTTTATATTTATTTGTCAACAATTATATATTAATTTGTATCAATTTTATTTTACCTACTATAGTCCTTTGCTTGATTTAGCAATGTGATGAATCCTCAACCATTTCAATACATTAGGACTCCTAATCGTCCTAGGGGACAATCATTTGCAAGACATATTTAAAAAAAAAGAGCAAGACTTGAGGTAATCAAGAATTCCATTTTAGATAAATTATAGTTCAATATAGTGATTTTGATGTTAATTAAACAATTTTAAATTATAGTATATAAGTTTCTATTTAGTAGCCTAACTTGTCAACCATTGACATAATTAATCTAATTTGTGGTTTGAATTTTTTATTGTGTAGACATCTTCAGAGCCACCAAGTACTTTGAGGAGGCTTGATTTTGATGATCCAACACAAGTTTAGGATTTTCTAGAGACATATAAGGTCACTTGTGGACATTTAGGGATTAATACACAACTATTCGACATGTATATTGTATATAGATCTTGAGATGGAATATGCCACATTTTGTAAAAAATATTTTGATTTGACATATATGCCAAATTTGTATATGCACATACATAATTATTCTACAATTTGATATATAAAAATTGATATTCAATCTAATTTGTTCCTTGTGTGCATGTCTTTCTATTTTGAAACTTGAAATTGGAATGTATAATTAGTTTAGAATGGTTAAGTTATGATCAATAACTTGTTATAGATTAATGAAATTGCACTTTAATAGAGCTTATGAATTAAAATTGATAATACATTTAAGTTAGTGTTAAATTTGGTTGCCTTGAGAAACTTCAACAAATTTTATGATCATTTTTCTAAAAATTCAAGCTCATACAATGGCATAAAATCACACACATAACTTAGAAAGTAAATTATTAATATTGAAAAATATCTTTTTCTTTTATTAAATTGGAATGAGACTATCAATAGATATACTTTGAAGATAAATGTACAACAGTTAATGATTCATATTACCTAATATAGTTTCAAATTGAAGCACACAATCATTAATTTTTCATAAGGCAATTCTTACATTGTCTTAGTTTTGTAAATGTCACTTGATGTTCAATATTATGTTGATTTATGAAAACATTAGTCAAGTCTTACAAGAAATGGATAAAAAAAGCATGAGCTAAAGGGTGGAACCAATTAAGTTCATAATATCTCAAGCTTTGTGGAAATAATTTTATAGTTAGTCTTTTATTATAAATGTAACATACAAATGTTTCTTTAAAATAATGTAGGTGGATCAAGTGTTCAATTATACTATTATACATTACAAACCAATCACTTTTTAGATATTTTTTAAAGATATTTTTTCAAATCATTTATATAGGTATTCATATTTGTTAAATCAATCATAATTATGGCCAATTGGTGGGAGTTAGGTGGTGTAGAAATAAAAGGGACATGAGTAGAAAAATGGGGAGTGAAAGAAAAAAAAGTGACATGAGTAAATAAAGGAAAAATTGAGGAAAGAAAGTGACATGAGTGGACAAAGGGGGAGTGAAAGAACAAAAGTGACAAGTGAATAAAGCAGCTATGAATGAAATAAAGGGACATGAGTAGAAAAAGGGGAGTGAAAGAAGCAAATAGGATTATTAGTTGTCAAACCTGAGTAGTGAGGAGTGTACTTAGGTTGCTATATCTACATATAGGTATATGAATGAAAGGTATGAATAAGGATGTGATATGTGAAGGTTGAATAACATTAGGGATGTAAGAGGAATGGGAACAAACCATATAAATAGGATGGATAAAAGGAGACATGTAGGATGGGTGAGAAATAAAATGAACATTGTGGGAGGGTGAGTGATGTAAAGTATCTAGGGTTTACAATAAGGTGGAAAAATCATAAGCTACGAGTAGGATGGATTTAACCTAGGCATAGGGAATATACCATATAAGGATCTTGTATACCATCAATGGTTCTTGATATGAAATTAATATATTTAGGAAATTTTTATTAATAATCACCTTGGTAAGAATATCAAAAAAAAGAAAAAAGAAAAAAAATATCTTCACTTATGATAGTTAATTGATTACATGATTATTTGAAGTTATTAACCATCTCATAAATTTTTTTTTGGTATTCAAAAATTTCAATGAATTCATCATGATCACAATATTCTTCTTACTCATCATAATGTAACATGTAATCAACATAAGAGGTCACGGAAGACAGGGGTCATGAATTTAACCTTGAATTTCATCAAAGAGAACCTAACACTCAAGATATTCTAAGGCATGTTCACACAATCATAGGTTGATGCAATAGTAAATTAAGAACAATCTACTTTAAAGAATAGTCATGGAAGTTATGTGTTCACTATAATGTATGGAAATACATTATACCCTACATAGAGGATCTAAGGGTAAAAAGAAAAATGGATTAAACTAGGTATATTCTTAAAGTATATGAGGTTGATTAATGTAAAGAAATATCTAAGTAACTAAAATAGAGAAATAGAAATGTTTTTGATAAGATAAGCTGCATTTGCTAGGTGCAATACCCATTACACAATGAGCTTGAAGGGATAAAAAGAGACCAAGATCAAAAAATCATCATAGAGTCCATACCAAAAATAACAAAAACCAAAAGATAATAGACACAACACACAGATAGCAGAGACCCAACACAAACACACAGACCAACCCACTAATTGGAAATACCTTCCCATTTCTGCATGAGGAGATTTAAAACATAATTCCAAACCAATTAGGACCCCTACCCTTGGTCTCCTTGTCCACCTCTTCCTTGATAACCTCAGAGAGAGCAACGACAGACCTATAAAAATAGAAATGTTGAAAGGGAATAGAGAGCTTATTTAGTAATAAGCATATTTAGTGCAACTTTGGAAATAAATATATTTTTTGTTCCATGCATCCTAGACCAAAACTGACTACACCAACATGTCCAAATGGGCAGCTAAATGCTAGGGAAGGGCTCCATTCGTTCTCCAAGTCACTTGATCATTTTAGAGTACAATATTTTGACGTAGTCTCTTAAGACCCCTAAGAGCAAAAAATTGCCAAACTATGACAGAGTGGTTCTCAGAGCTCGTGGCACCTAAACATGTTTCATCCAGATGTATAAGTCCATATGGAATTCCTCCACATAAAACTCTATCATTTTTGGTTAGCTCAACACCATTTGGTCATGCCAACTTAGAATGGAAATTTGCAAAAAGCGTCAGTAAAGAGTAGTGAAAATTTGGCAATAAGCATATTTTTGTTTTGTGCATCCTAAACCAAAATCGATTGCGCCAACATGTCCAAGTGGGCATATAAATACTAAGGGAGGGCTCTGTTCATTCTCCAAGTCACCTGATCATTTCAGAGTGCATTATTTTGATTTAGTCTCTTAAGAACCCTAAGAGAAAAAAATTCCAAACTATGATAGAGTGGTTCTTAGAGCTCGTAACACCTAAAAATGTTTCATCTACATGTATAAGTCCATATGGAATCCCTGCACATAAAAATATCTCATATTTGGTTAGATCAACATTGTTTGGCCATGCCAACTTAGAATGGAAACTTCCAAAAAATGTCAGTAGAGAGTGTTGTGCAGTTTTCACACACACACCCCGCTGAAAGAAGGGACCCTCTTTCGCTTTGGTTTTTGGTGTCTTGGCCCTTTGATTTTGAGGATTTATCGTGCTTTGGCATGTGCTTAAATTTTTATTTTGATTGCCTAAGTGATTCCCCTAAGCTATTCATTGAAAATCTTGAGTTTTGGGTGAATTTCGGGTTTTTACCCTGATTTGGGACTTTCCACCCCAGACGGATTTTCCCGGATCCTGCTCGGACTCCGCATAAACGTTATGGTTCGAAGATTTTCGGTCTTCATGGAATTCCGCATGGGCCGGATTTTTCCGAATTCCGTCCTGTCGTCGGGTTCCCAGATTTTCTTGGCTATCTTGTCAGCGACTTTAATGTTCTTCGTACGAGCTTTGAACGATGTATTTAACCGATCTTTGATGAATTTTATGCCATTATGCTTTATTGTTTGTCATCGATTAAGCTGAGGAGTTTGTTCTTTGAGTGTTGGATTTGATTTTGGATGACTGGTTGCGAATTATTCGATTTGGTGAAGACTTCTTGTGTATTTCGTTGCTGTTCTTTGTTGGACACCATTAAACTGGTATTTGTTGCCTCATTCGATTTCTACTGCGTCAAATGGTATGTATTCGATTGCCCTACTTTTGATTGATGCCTGTGGATAAACACTTTGATGTTATAAGAGTTTATTGGGGTCCGAATTCTTGAATGTTGATCATTTCGTGGCTAGGGTTGCATAACATTGTTTGATTTATAGTCTTCCAAGTGATTTATGAGCTTGTTTGTTTCTTTGCATTATGAGGAGTCTTTCTTGAGAGTTGTGATTTCCCCTAGTGATGACTTAGCAATTGAAATGATTGAACCCTGAGCTTGCCTGTGCGCTAATGGTGGACATGTAGGGTTTGATATCTAGGGCATCACCATTTAACTTTAGTATGCTTTCAAATTGGCCTAGAATTGTAAGAAAATCTATAGAAGGTCCATATTGAACTTGTCTCAGGCTTAGATCCTTGAAATTTATGATTGGTCCCTTAATTTGAGCTAAATCGCGATTGAATGCCAAAGTTTGGGTTTTTCATCCAGTTCAGGATTTTTCGTCTCTGGCGGATTTTCCCGATCCCCTTCATTTTCCTGAAATTCACATACTTTCAGAGTTTTACCTTATCTGCGGATTTCCTTCGGATCCAGGTTTTCCCGAAATCCTTGGTTCCCTATTTTTTCTGAATTTTGCAAAGTGTCTCCTCCTTCGCGGAAATCCGTCCCTAGCGGATTTTCCCAGA
This sequence comes from Sequoia sempervirens, assembly GCA_007258455.2. NCBI lineage: Eukaryota > Viridiplantae > Streptophyta > Pinopsida > Cupressales > Cupressaceae > Sequoia > Sequoia sempervirens. Next base: position 1,014,891,603 of record VDFB02271358.1, on the reverse strand, counting down.
ATTTGATGAAATATGAATGAATATGGAATAACATGATGTGTTAATGAGCGATGGTGCATTTTATGATTAGTTTATGCTATTTTTGAGATCTCACATGCTGTTTATTGATTAATAATGATCAGATTGAATTGCCAATAGGTGTTTTCATGTTTTTTCCACTGGAATCTGTCTGGCCCAGAATTCTCCAAAATTCCTCCTTGGCTTGGATTCCACGGATGGTTCTGAAACCCAAAGTTTAATATGATCATTCTATATGAGGTTTAATAAGGTTTAATGATGATTTTTATTGATTAACCTTTGTTGGTGTGATCTTTATTACGTTTCCTTTGTTAAGTGCAGGCTGAATCTAGCAAGGTAACAGCTGGAAAAGCTAGGGGTGACATGGAGGGATCTTCAGTATTTGAAGCAGAAAGAATTAAGATGGACATCAAGAGAAAAATACCAGAGAGTAAGATCACTTCTATCTGGTCAGAAGTAACTGATATCGATGTTGGACTATGGGACTATGAGGAGTTCAAAGGCAGAATGGCTACACATGATCTTCCTCTAGTGGCTAAGAGAATGTTAGAATCAGGATTGGCACATGTAGCTGGTTTCCCTTCCATGGTGCAGTGTTATGAGTTGGTCCTTGAGTGTGCTAGGCATTATGACTAGGATACCCAGAGAATAATTGGTCCTTAGGGGAGGATTGTGGCAAACTTGAATCTTGTCTCCATAGCTTAGACTTTTGATATGCTAGATAGGTCTCATGTGGTGGCATTCAACATGGAAGCAGCCAAGGAGTACTATGAAGAACCGACTGTTAAATCTGAGCAGCTCATCAATTCCTGGCTGGAGAAACCTAAGTCTCATTATTCTAAACTACCTAAGCAGTTATTCAGGGCAAAATTCAAAAGGGAGTATTATGATGCCATCACTCTTCTTAGCAGGGTGGTTGGATTAAGGAATGCTAGCATGTTTTAGAATTGGATGTGCCATATTATTGTGAGGATGGAATAGGAAAAGACTGACTATCATTGGGCAGGGGTCATAAGTAGAGTGATTCATGAGCAATTGTCCAATGTGCTGTAGACCAAGACCTTCACAATGACCTCGTACTTAGTCTATGCTCTCGCAAGATTTCATCCATACAAGGGATTAAGTACCAAGGGTGTCTTTGGGCAGGATGTTATTTATGAGGTGTATCCTCAATTGCACTTGGGAAGCTCGAATTATAGGAGGGTGAATGATGCATTCACCATGCATATTACTAGATTGCTTCAGGGAGCAGAACACAAGAATTTTTGACCAAGCCGAGGAGCTCATCAAGAAATATGGTGCTTGGTTCATTCAGCTCCCAACCTTCTCATACATCCGAGTTGATGGCTATTAGAGGGCTCCGTACAACTTTCCAAGGTATCCCACTAATCATATCATACTTCTAGAGGTCACTCGATAGATATGTGATTTTGATGCTATTGTTAAAAGAGACAAACATAAGACTGGTTTTGGCGGAGACTTCCCTTTGAGAATTGGTACTAGAGAGGCATGTCCTTCCATTATTTCAGCCTAGGCTTCAGAAGAGGAGATGAGTACTCTTGGTTTGTCCTTTCATTCCAAGAGGTCTAGATTTGATATAACAGGTGAAGCCCAAAAGAAGGCCAGTAAAGAGTATAGCCATAAGGTTGATCTGGAAGACTACTGGGCCAATTGCAGTGACAAATATGAGGTAAGGAAGAAGAAGTTTTCCCCGACTTCCAGTTGAATCAGTCCGTTTGTATAATGTAAAGGTAGTCCCTGATCAACTTGAAGATGATGGAAACCTGATTCAAGGTCATGCTTATGAGGCAATAAAGTATAGGCCAATTGGTGATGTGGATTGGCTAGAAGAGGATAAGACAAAATTGAAACAGTTAATGGATCCAGTCACCAAGTTCACCAGAATGTGGCTAAAGCATAAAATGTGGGAGTTGGAAAATGAAGGTGTACAATGCACCTATGATTTGATGGGAGATTTAGACCCTCACTCCACTTCTGAGGAATCCATTGAGCAGGATCCTAAAGGTAAAGGTAAGTTGGATTCTCCTTTTAAAATCAAGATAAAAGGTGTTCAAGTGGAGGAAGCCCAAGAAACAGAAAAACAGAGAAAGCCCATTGCTAAGAAGAGGGGGCATACTTCAAGGACTAAGAAGTCTAAAAAGAAAGAAACTGAAAAGCGGAGTCCTGAAGTTGATGTTCCTGTGCCTAAAAGAAGGAGAATTGTGAGATTATCACAAAAGGAAAGTTCCAAGGATGGAGTGGAAGTGGGTCCACCTGTTTTAAATATAGAGAGTTCTTCAGGAGAAAAGACACAAGTATACACAAGGAGGTCAAGGAATCCTTCTCCTAAGGATAGTGTGCCCAAAGAAGATCCTCCTCTAGTTAATTCTCATTAGGAGCAACATGATGATGTTCCTTCTTCTCATGAAGCTCAAAACTAACCAGGTGAATTTGAGAAAGTTGAAGATCATCCAGACATTGAGGGAGAGGAATTTCATGAGGGTGACCTTTATAGTGCAAAGGCTGAAGTTGAAAAAGTGATGCAATCTCCTCTAGTTGCATACAAAGAGTCACCTGTTAGAACTGAAGGAGTCAAATTGCCTCCAAGAGAAGAAGAAGCAGTGAAGGTTCCATCAACTGAGCACAAGGAGGAACAAAATGAAGAAAAGGAGAGTAAGGCCGAAGAGGTTTCTGAAAGGCAGAATTTGAATGAAGATATGCCTAAAGATTAACAGGAGGAAGTAGGACAAAGTGAAGTGCAATTGGAGTCCACCATTCCAAGCTGGTTGGACAAAGAAATAAAGAGAAAGCAAGTTGTTGTGGAGGATACTCCACCTAACTGGGATGAGTTACTGGCCAAGATTGGAAAGGATAAAGGTAAAAAGAAGGCCATATTGGGAGCTACTAAATACCTCACTTTAGATTATAGAACTTATGAACCAGCAAGAAATGGATTATTTTGTGAAAGAATATTTGGGCCTAAGAAAAGGGGAGTTTGTGCTTGTGTAAAACCTCGAATAATGGAAAATGAGAAGGAAAAGAATTTTTGTACTCGATGTGGAATTGAACTTGTTGTTGATCCTCGAATTCGAAGATATCAAATGGGATACATTAAACTGGCATGTCCAGTTGTTCATATTTGGTATTTCAAATGACGCCCCAGTTATATCGCGGATCTTTTAGATACAACTCGTAAAGAATTAGAAAAACCAGTATACTGCGATGTGTGATTTGATCACAAGCTCCGATTATATAGATCTGTAGGAACTGTCATCCTATTCAATCTAATTGGGATGCCCTTAGCTCTGACACACCCCTCGGGAAGAGTAGCATGAAGCTCAGAATTAGAAGCATCTTAAAAAGATGTTGATAAAGAGAAATGAATCTAGGGTTAATATCTTGTATATTAAATTGCTAATTGGACTTCGTAAAAATACCTCTTTTATTCTAAGAAAAAATGGAATGAAAAATCTGGTTCATTCTTATTATCCTTGATTTATTCAAGACCAAAAAGAAGATATGGTTATAGGAGTCTATTCATCGCACATATGCTTCAAATAGTATTGTAACCACCGAAGTAAAACAGAAACCTATAGGATCAATTATTAACGAGATACAGACAAGTAAATCCCTTATGAACTTCAAATGAATTGAAGGTCTTTCACAAAGAAATGTATCGTTCAAAAGGGAGGAGACTGCTCACTAATTCCATATTTATGTCATAATACGAATCATAAACCAATAATCGAATTCACTTGGAACTTGAGCAAAGAGTAACTATTTAGTTTTATAGAGAGCAAAAAACATCTTTTTGCACAATGATACATAATCACTTTCCATTTCGGTATAGTTATGTCCAAAATTGAAAGGGATGAGGCAAGCAATAGGGTGGTTCATATTGCAACTCTTGCCCCAGATAGGAATAGGGATGAGGTAACTGCAAAAGATTATAATGTGCAGACTTTCAATTTAGGGCCCACTTCCATTGAGCAAGACATTGAAGATTATCAGGGTTCTAGTGTAGTCATCTTGGGTAGGTTGAGGAAGGAAATAAAGACTAAATAGGAGATGAAGAAGGAGATTGAGGGACTCAAGAAATGCTTGGAAGATCTGATGAAACCCCTGCAATATATTAATCCCTTGTCCTCTGCTGCAAATCCCTTACCCCAAGAAACCATCATTGAACTTGAAAGAATGAAGGCTTCCACTCTTGCTACTACAAATTGGCTGCAAGGGGTGTGAACTAAAGGAAATGATGCTATCAAGGACATTCTATCATCTGGAAAAGATGCTATGAGGGAAACTAATTGGTTGAAGGAGGTATTAACTCAAGACAAAGAAGATACAGATCTCCTGTTGCAGAAAACCAAAACCATCATGGAGTATACTAAGGATAAGCTTATAAGTGATAAAATTCTCCCTTCCTCTAGAGCTTATGAACCTTGGGAATGGTTTGAAGTGTTGCAGATTAGGCATAAGGTTTTAAAGAAGATCTACAAGAAAAGGAGGAAAATTGATGATACCCTAACTGGTGTTTATAATGGATGCAGTGCTTTCTTTGAGATAATGACAGGGAGAAGGAATATTGCACCTAAATATTTGAGTTTGGAGCAATTGAGAAAGTGGTGGCATGATGTTTATGCTCCAGTTAGTGATGCTCCTATTATTGAGCACCAATTGGATGATGCGGCCACCTACATTGCTGTTATTGATAAATATCTAACATATAAGGTTGAGTGGGATAAGTCGGTGAAACAATCAAGGGAAGAAATTACATCAATTGAGAGCTGACTTAAGGTTTTTCCTTTACCGCCTGTGGCCGACATGGATAGGGTGCTTTTGAAGGTGCATGAAATGCTAGATCAAAATAAGGACAAAGGGGAAGATAGTTAATGATGTGCTACATCGAGATTTGTGCTTCCCTATTATTTTGGCATGCATTGGTCCAGGCTGCATTGGGGATCCCAAGCCGACCTGGATGAAGTTCATGCATTTAATGCATATTTTATCTCATTTTGAATTTCTCTTGGACAACTTGTTGTGCCTAAATATTATTGTAAAAACCCTAACTAGGTCGACATGTTTTGGGGGGTTCTATAAATATGGCATTTTGCCTCATTTGTAAGGGTTAAACTTATAGACATAGACAAATAGAGAGATAGCTACTGTAGAAGCGAATTAAGTAGAGAAAGAGTTATAAAGTAGTTGTTCTCAAGAAAATATTGTAACATAAAGCTGGAATTGTTGCTACAGTGGATAATTTGATGCAAGTAATGACATTTTGATTTGGTGCCATACTTGTGTTCTTATCTTGCATGGTTCTTGTTATTCTATCTTTAGAATTGCTTTGAGGGAATTGGATATTTAGATATTTAGAGTTAGATTTGATTCAATGATGTTTATGGTTTGATATTTGAAGTGTTGCAACAATCCCTGGTCCATACTTTTCGCAACCAACTGATTGTTAGTTGCTTTGCAAAGTTATCCTGGACTTTATATTCATTGTGCTTAGTTCAATTGTGAGAGTTTATTCATTTAAATTGCAATAGGATTGTTTGAATGAATGTTCATGATCTAAATGATTGTTAGAAGATTGCACTGTTTCTATAAGATTGTAGATCCATCTGGGTCAAGTAGAAATCAGTTTATGAGGGATTGGTCCATTCCAGGTATTTCATCATTTGCATTGTTAATCTTAGGAGTAGTATTAATCTAGGAATCTCTTTGAAACCCTTATCTTTTGTTATTTATTTTATCTTGGGTTAGATTTAGGATTGAAGTATCATCACATTGATAGATCTGATAAATTAGAGATTTAGTATTTTGCTTGTAGTAAGGTCCCATTGTGATTACCAACATTTTCACATTTATCACTGAGTTGTTTATGCATTGTCAAGACCTGACATTAGAGACCTTGGGGTTATCTCTTGAGGCTTGCTAATAGAGATTTACCTTTCAAGAGAGATAGGATATTATATTCTGTCTGAGTTGTTGCTGTGTAGAAAACATCATCAATAAAGAGCAATGCAAATTTGGTAATAAACATATTTTTTGTTTCGTGCATCCTAGACCAAAATCGATTGCACCAACATGTCCAAGTGGGTAGCTAAATTCTAGGAAAGAGCTCTATTTGTTCTCCAAATCACCCGATCATTTCAGAGTGCACTATTCTGATGTAGTCTCTTTAGAGCCTTAAGAGCAAAAAAATACAAAACTATGACAAAGTGGCTCTCAGAGCTCATGAAACCTAACAATGTTTTTTCTTCACACAAAAGTCCATATGGCATACCTCCAAATAAACCTCTCTCATTTTTTTTCAACTCAACATTGTTTGGCCACACAAACTTATAATGGAAACTTGTAAAAAGCGTCAGTAGAGAGAAGTGCAAATTTTGTAATAAGCATATTTTTTGTTTCATGCATCCTAGACCAAAATTGACTAAGCCAACACATCCAAGTGGGTAGCTAAATGACAGGGAAGGGTTCTATTAGTTCTCCAAGTCACCTGATCATTTCAGAGTGCACTATTATGATGTATTCTCTTAAGAGCCTTAAGAGAAAAAAATTGCCAAACTATGACAGAGTGGTTCTTGGAACTCATGGCACCTAACAATGTTTTGTCTGTAAGTACAAGTCCATATGAAATCCTTTTTTTGATCCTTAAAACCTATGCTTCATGGGAAGCTCAATGGATGGGGGATGAATTATGCTCCGTTGGACAATGTTTGAGGTTTTAGAAGCTGAATCTTATGTCTTGGTTGGGGGAGGAAAGAGAAAGAAGGAATTAAACATAAGAAAAACTAATCTAAGGAGATACGCCAATTTTTTTACAACATTTCAAATCTCTCTTTCAAATAACAGAAGCACAAGACTCCAAAGAAATGAGCAAAAAGTGCCATTGACTCTTCATTGTTGAAAAGAGAACAAAATGCTTAAGGTCGAGTAGGAACAAAGCATAACATTCAGGTATTTTTGTGAGAAGCACCCACTGAGGCTCACCGGAGTATGATGTGACCTGATTATTCTACTAAAACCTTTAACCCTTGTAAATATTGCTCGTCGACAACGATAATACGATAGATAATCATAAATTGTTGCAAAAAATGAAAGAGTATAAGACATGATTCAATAATTGATAACTCTATATTAGAAACCATAAAAGTTGAAACTCATAAAAATAAGTCATTAACATCCATTCATAAATGACATAGAGCATTGAAGTTATCGTAAATAGAAATAAAAAACACAATAGAGGTGAACTTGGCACAATCTGATATGTCTTGCTTCCTATTAATTAATTAGAACACAAAATGTTATGGTCTTCAAAACAAGATTTTTCATTGATTCTCTAAGTATTCTCTTTACAAAGATGGTGAAACTATTAGGAAATATTGCATTTAACCCATGATCTTAATCCATTTCCTATATAACCCATGAGAGATAAACATGCATACAAGTTGCCAAAATGTATAGATCAAATAGACAAGCCACAAGATAACACAAGATATACCCTAGGAAAACCCTCAATAGGGAAAATCCCAACCTCCAAAAGCACCCATACTCCATCATATTATTCAACAATAAAGCAATACAAGAGTTACAATGAATAACTCTAAAACATCAAGCCATCTAATGCATTCCCATGTGTCCAAGAATGAATCCACACATTCCATGCCATGCTTCACAAATGCACTCCTCAAGAAGACTTAATAATGACAACCAACCCACTCAGCCAACCTAAACCACTACACATGTGGGTAAAAGCACAATAGTGTGTCACACTTTCGGTCAAATAAATGGTTCCAAGCGAACTATTTCCAACTGGAAGATTTTCGGCCAAGTGAATTTTGGCCGAAACCACGTGGCAGTGACATGGCACTAATGTGGCAGTAACTTTCTGGCCGGAAGGGTTTCAACTGAAAAATGACTCAACTGAAAGGCTTCCAACCGAAAACGTGAATAATAAAATAAAATAAAATGGGCCCAACCATTTTGCATGCTCGGGTGAAAGTGTTCCAAGGTGAGAGGACCTCGATTGAATAGGGGATTGGAAGTGTCGATATATATCAAGAAGACCCATATCGAGAATGCTATTCCTAGGTTCTCTTCTACCATTTTTCTTCATGTGTTCTTGGTGGGTAATGTGTTGGTGTTTGTGATTTGGGAAATTTTTTTCTGAACTGAAGGACATGTGTTGGATTTTTATTGGGTTTATGCTATGTCGATATGGATTTTTGTGATTTTTGTGAAAGAAATGTATGTGTTATAAAGCTGTTAATGGTGAACTAGGAATTTGGGATTTTTGGTTTTAGGTTATAGAAATGTAAATTTGGGGTTTTCAATTTAGGGTTTATACACTTACACATAGATACAAAACTCTAAAACACAAATTCTATACATACACACTTGAACCATGGTGAATACCTAGCTAAATATATAGTCGACACACGTGGATGGTGTATCATGAAAAATAGATAAATATTACTTCCATCATTGTACTACAGAGTAAGAAGAAATCATATAATTAGGCTATATAATGTCTATAAGATGATAGTGACAAGCTATATGTTAAAATATGATAAAAAGGGTAGCATGTGTATAAATACCTCTGCAAGTACCATGAAAATTTTATTGAACTCAATAGTGCAATCCAATATATGACAGTGCAAAGAGGCATTCCAATATATAGAATACACTGACATAATTGTATTAGACTCTATGTCCCTTTACATCACTTGGATAAGTCTGTATAAAGATCTCTAGAAATAATATCATCAACATCATTTACTTTTTTTTATCAGGTATCCTTATAGAATGTACATGAACATCTTCACCATTCTCATTCCATCAAAATTTTCTTTAATTCTTGTGCATCATTCTATTTGATACATCTCTTTGCAGTCTTTGCACTAACAATTAACAAAGATCTTCATCTCATGTTCATCATAAGATATTTTCATTGATTACACATAGTAAGAGCAACCACCGTACATCACACAAATGCCACTTTATAGATGTTTCATCTCACATGACCATCACTGCAAGAGACACTTAAAAAACTATATGAGAACTACCATATAGCAGTTGCAAATGATGCTTGTCAAATTGTGTCTATAGAGAAGGACCATTAAAAGAATTCAATAAACATCATTGATTGGTATTTTGGCACCAAGAAGAAATCAAATAAAGGCCATTTCAATGTTTCATTCCCGCTTGAAATCATAAAAAGACCTTGGATCTCTTGGTCACCACTAGGGTAAGGGGCCGGTCACCAAATGTGCTCAAAGACTTAAGTTGTCACTTAAGTCTTAACTGACCTGCAAGCCTAAGTCACTTTTAAAATAAAAGAAAAGTGCAAGTCATTTTAAGGACTTAGGGTTTAGGATAAAGATAGTCTTCTAGAACTTAGGGTTTCAACATAAAGAGAGTATCTTAGCATTAACCAAAAACCCTTGAGATCTGTGTCTCATCACACCTAAATGTCACTATTACAGGAGATGGATCATTTCAATTTTGTTGACATTTGAATACTTTTTAAAACTTGTGAAAACCTTTCACAAACATGTTGTGTTTAACTCTTTGCAAGCATACATGATCAATATGTAGATATAGCAGGACATCTTCACATGCAAATTCAATCTCCTTTGACATTAGACATGCTTGTCATTGTCATGCATTTCAACTTCTTTGGATGTTGGATACAAACCTTAATCTTCACATTCCATATCAAGAGTTAGTGTTGTCAACTCTATCTATTTGATAGTGTTGAAAGTAGTAAATGAGAACTTCCTTAAAGGATTTGTAGGTCTAATACTAAGTTTTTTTGAAGAAGGGACTCCCCAACCACTATGAGGATAGTGGCACACTCTATGTTGAAATATCACAAACAAAGGGCAGCCAAATGCAAGGGCGCATGAATAAAAACCTCTGAAAGTACCATGAGAAGTTCATTGAATTCAAAAGTGTAATCCAATGTATGATAGCCTAATATTTGACACTCCAAAGAGGTAGTCCAATATATGACAATCTTGAAACTAGTAAATGAAAACATCTTGAAAGGAGTTGCAGGTTTAATACAATGTTTTTGTGGAAGGAATTCCCCAACCACTAAGAGGATAATGACAAGCTCTATGTTAAAATATGAAAAAAAAGGGCAGCCAAGGGAATTTATGCATTTATCTATTTATCTATTCGGTTAAGACATGACTTTTCCTTTACAAAAGCTGATTTTGATAACAACAAACATAGCATAACAAATATAATTTAGATCACTACATTTAATTGAGGAGATTGTTAAATTTCCTTCGCTGTTTGGAGATTACTATGTTTATACAGTCAATCATTGATGCCTTTGGAGAGTAACGCTGCTTTAGACAATGCTATGGATGTTGGGTTTTTTCCTTCTATCTGGTTATTTCAATCTTATATACTCTCTTTTGAAAAATTAATGAGGGTTCTATTTGGGGTCCACACCATTGAAGTAAAACTTATATAGAAGATTACAAAGCCACAAAATTTACAAAACTAAATCAAAGGCTCAAACAACAACAAGATATTTATACTTATTTGCTTCTGAAAGGCTGCCACAAAGGCTAACTATTCAATGACATTTTTTTCCTTTCTTCTCTATTTGTCTAAGTTCAATGAGAGGATTATTTGAAATGGATTATGAAAGTAATATTTATTTGAGCCATTTATGTTAGTTCATGAGTAAAATTGAGAAAGACACTCTTAGTAACTTTTTAAGACAATTCAACAAAAATAAGAGCTAGCAGAATACAAAGATTTGTCTCTTAACTTAGTCTCAACAACACCATCGAATTAAATGATAGTTTCCTTATATTTAATCATGCAACAATATGGTACAATTCCCTTAGTTCACTTGATAGTTCCAATATTGGGGTTCAAGTATACCTAAGAGGTCTATAGAAATCATGTAGTCATATTATAAAGCCTATACCACAAAATCCAAAGAAAATTACCTAAATGTATCAACTTGCACAACATCAAAATATCTATATAATATAGTCTTATTTCCAATAATGAATTCAATATCGCCTACATTCTTAAGTAACCATAAGCCACAACTTATATTAAGCATATATATTTTATTCTTCATTCATAGTTTATAAGAACTATCAAGTACTACTGGATATATAACCTAGATTTCTTTGCCAACTTGTTTCACTTAAAGCCTCAACGTAGAGATATGTAACATGAGCTCAAGGAAAGATCCTATTTTATCTTCCACATTTGTCTACTTGAAATTCCAAGCACTTGGATATTCTAATAATTAACCCTTGATTATAGTAAATTATCAATTATGAATTTCTCACAATTCTGGAACTTTCACACACCAAATATTCTAATGTTCAAGTTCTTGAGCACCTTACTAGATATTAAACCCTAATCAAATTGTAACCTTTACCTAAGCTAGTTCTCTAAATAAATAAGGTCCTAATTTTAATCTTACATGTGTGTATGTGTGTACATACATGTACATATATGTATGTACATGCATGTCTATACATACATATGTACAAGTATATATATGTATGTGTACATATATGTAAATGCATGTGTACATGTATGCATACATTTGTGTATGTAAATGTATGTACATACATACATTTTTCCTAAATTTACATTTCTATAAACCCAAAATTGAAAACCCCAAATTTCTAGTTCACCATGTGTACACATGTATGTATACATATGTGTATATACATGTGTGTACATATATGTGTATGTGTGTATGTATGTATGTACATATATGCACGTACATGTGTGTATGTGTACATATATGTGTATGTGTGTGTGTATGTATGTATGTATGTATATACATGTGTATGTGTGTATATGCATGTTTGTATGCATATATGTGTATGTGTGTATGTATGTATACATACATATGTGTATGTATATATACATATATATGTGTACATGTGTGTATGTATGTATGTATAATATATGTATACATGTACACATGTGTATGTATGTATGTATAAATATATGTATGTATATGTACACATGTACATATATATATTTATGCATACCTAAACATAAACATATATACATATATACATATGTCATGTACATGTGTACATGTATGTGTATATACATACATACATATGTATGTATGCATACAAACACACATACATGTATATGCATACATACACATATATATACATATATGTATGCACATACACATATATGTACATACATATACATGTACACATGTACATGCACATGTATACACACACACATGTATCAAGTCTCTTTGAAGTTGTCAAATTTCTTATGTTATCTAAGTTACATAGAAGGTGAGCTATTGAACATAGAGATAGATATAACTTGAATTGTCTCATTAGATATAAATTTGTTTTAATGATATATACATGTTTTAGTTTTGAAATTTGATTTAAATTTGTTTAACATCATGTATATTTTGTTTTAATGATATGCAGATCTCTAGATTTACACACACACACACAAACACACACACACACATATATATATACATATCATGGCCGATGAGGGATCTCACCATTCCCCTTGTTCTGAGCAAGGTGCTCAAGCTAGAATAGATTTATATCAGGACAATATTGCTAGATTAGAAAATGCTCTAAAATGTTTAGAGCAAACAATTCACAACTACCCCAATTTGGCTAATTGAGATAGATTAGTCACAATTAGAGACGAGATTTATCGAATGATCGAGACAATTCGATCATTCAATCCTTATGATGATATCAACATTGAGTAGTTTTATTTGTCTCTTGCTAGGAGTGTTACTGGCACAAGGAAATGGAGAGATATTGGAAAATTAGTTTCACAAGAAAATGTGTTTACCATGTTCCCTCATTATAGAGGAAAAAATAGAATTAGAGGATATGTGGTTACAAGGTGTGTAGATCCCCTTGTTGTGCCATTCATATACCCTAGATGGTTGGAAGCGTATCATAGATGGCCTCACAATGACGAGTTGCCACTGTATTTTGTCAAACAGTTATATGCAAATTTCTTTTACAGATAGATTTGGACTACACATCTTATCCTGAGCATGTTGGCTAGGGTAAAGGCCATTTTTTGGACAAACAACAGTTTATTTGCCACCACCTATGAACAAGAGGGCATTAATTGGCCCAAAATTTTTGGTTTTACCAAAACGTTTGGAGTTGGCAGCAATAGGGGAGTCAACAACATGCTCCACTCGATCCCAAATTCTTGATAGCATTGCCTCTATTACGACATAGATCGATAAGATGCCATCTGATCGAGTTGGTAGATACTTATTATGCCTACAGATCAGCCTTCCTCCCACTGAGGCTACATCTACATCTTATGATCCATTTATTTGTGCCGATCAACCTACTCCTTTAGATGTCAAGCATATGACCCACACGAATCTGCGTAATATGTGTAGAGTCTCAATTTTGGATTTACTAGTAGTATATTAGATCATCAGTGAGGACCATGGGATCCCTCTTGACCATGTATATGGATTTATTAGACAACAATATCCTGATACACATACGAGCCATGGGGTGGCAACTTCAAAGGATATTCCACAACAACCTACAATATCCCATGCACATCATGTTTCTATCGATCCTTTAGCTTATCCAAGTCGTCAAGATGTTACACATCACACTAAGGTTACTGTGGCACATGATCTTGTCCATGACACATATAGTCAACTTCTTTTTGGCACTAATATTGTACATGCTACAAATCTCCCTGCGGTGTCTTTGCATTCTCATGATCTTAGTGACATTGGTAGAGCCATCGATCAGGAACGACATGTACTTGAATAATTTATATAAATATAATTGTGTTCTAAAAAATTATGTATGTATACATGTAATGTATTTTAAAGTCTAGTTGTTTAACTCTTGATTGAAATTGTGTACTTGAAAATTTTAAGCAGTATGGTGATTTATCAGACTTTGGAAATTTGGTGCATGATGGTGATCCCATGCAGTATACAGCTGAGGTACATTTAAATAATAAAAAAATTAATTACTTGATGTAAGTTTGAACACATTGAACTTGTACATTGTAAGTTTAGATAATTTTACATATATGTACACATATATATACACGTATTAAAAATTAAATTTAAACATGTGTGTACTTGAACTTGTGTAGGGCTTGGGACGAGGCTCAGGACACAGATCAAGAGAGCTTGGATCGGGACATGGATCCACACATCTTGGATTAGGAGAGGGATTAGTCCATGGATTGAGGGAGATATCAGGCCATGGATCGAGGGGGAGATCAGGCCATGGATCGAGGGAGAGATCAGGCCATGGATCGAGGGAGAGATTGAGGGAGAGATTGAGGGAGAGATTGAGGGAGAGATTGAGGGAGAGATCATGCTAGAGATTTGATGATTCTGTTCATACTAGATATCCCTCTCTTTGAGATGTTTTATAGTATTATGGTTTGAGATCAAATTATTATGCTGGAGACATTTTTTATGATTTATAAATGTATCACATTACATACATTTATGTTTTATGGTATACACTTGTTATGATTTACATCAAATTCATACATTTATTTTTTATGGTTTGAATAGGTTTGTTATACAAATTATTATGGTTTGAACACTTGTTACATCTATTTACATCATGCATTATTATGGCTTTATTTATTTAGCAAGTTTGTACCTTTATTTAAATTTATTATGGTTTGTTCACACTTGCTGTACATCTATTTACATCATGAAATCAAAATTTTGGACTATATAATGGTTGCTATTTGTAAATTTAAAAAGATGGATGTACAACTAATTTTAAATATAAATGAATTTTTAAAATAAATAGGTCAAGAAATAGAAAAAATTGAATGCAAATATGTAAGTTTTAGGTCAATTGGACTAAGATATTAATGCTTTATTTAAGTGGAACATAAAAATGCAATTGGAAATAGATGATAACCTGAATTCTTAGCTCTAAATGTTCATTTTAAAGTCACTCTAGGTTAAATGTAAATTGTGCATATATCATGCTATATGAACTTAATAATAATTCCATATAATCTAATACACATGAATTTAAATGTGCATGCAAGAATTCAAACTAGATGATCAGCTATACTTGTATCCAGTTGAATGTAAATGAAATCAAATATAAATTCAAGTGAACTTAAGAATTCCATAAAATCTAATGTACACATGTGAATTTGATTGTGCATGCAAAGAAAGTGATCTAGATGATGAACTATAAATGGAGTTGGATGTAAATGAAATCAAATCTATTCTTGAACTTAAGAATTCCATGGAACATTTATGCAATTGGAAATTGATAAAATCTCACTATGCACATAATATAAGTATCTAGATCTTCCCATGACAACTATATATTAAAAAGTGATCAATCCATGTATAATTACCGAAGATCCAAGTACATGTGGTCTCAAGCTATACATGGTAAACAACTATTGATGCCAAAATATAGCTATCTAAAGTAGCCCAAACACCATCACTATGATTCACTACAATGAATATTCCAATGCACCAAGTGAACAAGAAAGACCAATCCAAGAGAACCCATACAATCTAACATTCAAAAAATGATACATGTAAGTTACATACCAAAGGTTATAGAAAATCATGGTTTCTACTCTAAATGAAAGAAAAGAAATTTTACAATGGGCCTATAGATCTCAAGGACAATATACCTGATGATTAGGACAAGGTGGGTGATTAGAAGAATAAATTATGAGGATGAATATGGAGGATGTGATTAGGATTGGGATCAATTTTCAAGACCTCAAAATGATTTGATTTGATTAAGGTTGATTCTCTATACTTAGGATAGGCTAATGTCCCTAAGCAAGATTTGCATGATTGAATAACTATACTTAAGATAGGCTAATGTTCTTAAGCAATTTTGGATTAAAGATGAAATCAAATTAAGGTCTTGATTTTTTATTAGGAGATTGGATTTGAAATGGATGATAGTGGATTAAGGATAAGGTCCCTAGATGAAAGCTTTGGGCACTGACAACAAAAGGATATGATGTATGAATGAGATTGAGACCTTAACCAAATTTTGATGTTCAAGTGATGATTTTTTATTAAGGATGGAGATTGGATGTATGGTTGAGATGGATAGATGGATAATAAATGATTAGATTAGTCCACTTGATTAGGATGGGATTAGGTTGATAATGTGATTAGATTAAGATGATGGTGAAGGATAGGGAGTAAGGATGATGATGGATGATTAAGATGGAATAATTAGGATAAATGGGGTGATTAGGGGGATAGTTAGGATGATTATGGATGAATTAGATGTGATTATTAGAATGATATAGGATGGATTAGAGATGATGTGGATTAAATTATTGGGTATGATTAAGATAAGGTGGATAATTATAATGATTATGGAAGATAATTAGGATTAGGGTGAAAATAAGGATGATTGTGAATGATTAAGATGGGGTGATTAGGATTAGAATGGTTATGAATGATTAGGATTTGAATGGTTATGAATTATTAGGATTAGAATGGTGATTATTAGAATGATAATGAATGGTTAGGAAGGGATGATTAGGATGATTACATGGTTATGGGTTATTAGGATAAGGTGATTAAAGATGATTAGGATGAGGGGGGGTACTTAGGATGAAAATAATAATTAGGATACGAAAATGGATGATCATTTAAAAATATTGAATGTCACATTAGTAACATAAAAAATAAAGAAAACTAGAGACAACACATGTAGATTCTTCATCACTCAAACACCAAATCAACTAGATCCTTGATTTGTCACAAAATTATGTAAATAAAGTAATCATATATGTTTAGGAACCCAATAAGAAAAACTATAAAAAAATTACACTAATAAAGAGCATATACCAACACTTTCACATTTAATATTTGAAAGTGAACTTAACAATTCCATGGAAAACATAAAAATACAATCAAGGAATAGATGATTTATTGGAATTTAGACAAAATGTGAACTTTTTAATTTAGTCACTAGGTTTTGTAAATTGCATACATACATTCCACTAAATTAATAGTTCCACATGGAACAAATTTATTTATACATTTCCAAAAATAAATGACCAAGCCTTTGAAAAAAACCCATTCTAAATCATGTCACATGTCCAATCAATATAAATATATAGATCTATATCTATAAAAAGTTTGAGTGCATATATATATATATATCCAGTCATACATGTACATATATCCAAAAATCAACTTAAATCTCCTGGTATATAAAATCTAGATCCTCTCTATCTTTAATTGTCTCTAAAATCTTTTCATGATCTTCAATAGGCAACCTCCACTTTTGTTTGGCACATCCTCTTTTAGGTAAAGTTTCTAAATTTATTTTTGTTGCTATAACTAAGTGACTGTAATGTAGAACCTTTTGTCCTGGAATATAATCAACAAATATAATACCATTTTTATTTATCTTTATTTTTTGATAATACATGCCTTCAATAATGACTAATCCAATGGGATACTCTTGTCCATCACTGGTGCAGGAGCACCTTGTGCATTGTATGCCTCGAATAGGCAATATTGTAAAATTTGAATTTTCATCATGAAGTGCATGTAAAATGGTCATGTGTGGACCCATTCAAATGTATTCAAGTCACCATTAGGTTTCTAGGAGGTCAAATTGAAAAAAATGCCTTTTTGCTGCAAAAGATGCAAAATTGTAGAGTCAAGAAGTTGAAGAGTCATATTTTGGAAAAAGAAGGTTTGATTGTTGGAAGTTGAAGGGGAAGTTAAGGAAATTGGTGTAAACATCTATTTAAGGCCTTGTAAAGGCAAGCAAAGCATTGGATATTGTATTCTTGTAACGCCCCCGCCAAGAACCCTAGAGGATAAAACCTACAAAACCGAAAACAAACAATTTTTTTTTTTTACATGCAATGTTGCACAAATGAAATTGAACATAAACTTAGTTATTATCTTACGTCCTCTAGGGTGCACGACTGCATTAATTAACTCCATTAACCAAATTACCAACCATATAACTTAGTAACAACCAAATTCTATCATCATTAAGCATCACATTTACTCATCACAAATGATCATATGAACCATGAGAAACATCCATTCTATAAACATAAAAGAATAACTTATTAATATTTTTCATTTCAATTATCAAGTATAATATCACTGATTACATAATTCCTTAAATACAAGAGATACATCAATTCAGTGTTACAATTACAATATGTATAGTAATATTTCCTCAATACAAGTGAGGAAAGCTCAACATATGAGACATAGTACATGATAGAGATACAATACAATGATCATAAATCTCAAAAGAAGATGCAATGTAGTAGTATTTAGATTGAATGAAACCACCATGAATCAAGCAAGAGAAGGGAACCCAATGGAGAACATAACACGTTCCACCCAACCATGTGAACCCAAAGGTTCACCCCTTGTGCTAGGAGGTAACAAGGCGTCCCACCATCACAAAGACAAGAAGGTGACAACAACTGACACCACAAGACAAAAAGGGGTCCATCATGCAGGAACAACATAACACGACACAACAGTGACACAACTTCCAAAGGCATGACAACATTAAATAGAAATTCTAGTCAAATAAACACACGGTTGTAGCAGGGAGAGTGTCATCACATGGTCTAGGCATGGGTTATCTTGAGAGTCTTCCTCTAGACGCTGACCCCCATCTGTGGTTTTCCTCACAATCGTAGATTCAACGCCGGCCCCATAGGGTAACACATGCGAGACCAATTATCCTCTCATGGAGACAAGGATATTGGTCATGCTGACTAGGCCTTCCCAACCCAACCTTAGCCTAAGTGAGCACTACAGGCCTGGGTGAGGCATCCAATCATTTCCTTAAGTGATATTCTACCCTTTCCCCCTAGTTAATTAATTAAGTTTTCACTTGATTAGGAAAATTCCACCTAGGTTGTCCTAGATGCCACTTTGTGTGCCGACCCCCATTGGAAGCCACTCCCCCTTCTACAACTAGAAAAGCCAACAAAGACAACAGAGCAACCAATATGCACAATCTCATAATAGCAAGAAAATACATCACGGTGAGGCATGGACCATCACGCATGAAGAATCAACCATGAAGCAAGCAACAATACATGGCCAACCCTCTTTCAATAACAAACGACAATTTTCACATCAACATAATCATTTGGTCAAAACATAGTTTCTCTGGCCTCTAGAAGACTTCAAACATTTGATTCCTACAATGACTTAAAAAACCCACCTATAATCCCAATTTAATATTCATTCAATTAACTTAAGCAACAACTCAAGACATTAAAAAAAAAAAAATCTAGGATAGAATTACAAACAACAATCTCTTGTTTACTAAGGGTTTGTCCTAACTCTTCAATAAATTGTTTATTCTTATAATCAAATACTTAAAAACTAATCAATCCTATCTTATAAACACAAGCACAAAATTTACTTTCATCTACCCGTATATAGAAAAATGTATACATAAAAGCAATGAGATTCTTCCAAAACCACATGATACAAATATTCGTGATTAACTAAAACATACTCATAGAAACACACATTATATACATATTTGTGATTCATAATGCTGCCAGTAGAATAATAAATTGAAAGACATCAGGAGTTATATAATATTCATATCAATATATATATATATATATATATATATATATATATATATATATATATATAACATTATATATATATATACAATATATGTATACATACCGATACACAAATATCCATGCAGACCGAAAGACAAATAGTTTAAGGCCGACATACAAACAAATTAAGGCCAATTTTCAAAGGAATCAAGGCTGATCACAACCTAAGTAATGTATTTATAAACCACTATATTTAAAGTGTAACAATACACATATACCTAAATTGAATCAAATGTTAAGCTCAGAGGTAATACAAATGATAACATCGAATATTTCCTTCATAGATATATAACTATATAAATATATCTTAGAGTAATCACATCTAAAATTTCATTTTACTATTTACACACCATTATCAGAAGTCTAATTGAAAATTACACATAAATCTATATATAAACTTATATATAAATAAATGCCATTTAGCAAATCACCGAACAACGATCTGGGCGATACTCCTACGGGCTAAATGTGTGGTACTAGACTCATAGTGAGTTACACTAGCGATATGAATGATTGACATTGTTTCGATCTCAATTGTTCCTTATAAATTTTCTATTATGATCAAGTGCTTCAGCTACGATAGGTTGATAATGGAATCAAGGAGGTTATTTAAACCTCTACAACATTCTATTTTCAAGTGCTGTAGATGTGACGAGTTGCCAAAGGAATCATAAAGGTATTTTAAACCTCTACAACCTTGTATGTTCAAGTGCTGCATCTGTGAGGGGTTTGAATATAATTAGGGAGGTTATTTAAATCTATACACCCTACCACTGCCGCTGTGACTGGTTGCAAATGGAATCAGGGAGCTTATTTAAATGTCCACTCCCTTCTATGTTCAAGTGTTGCAGTTGTGACAGGTTGCCAATGGAATGTAGGAGCTTGTTTAAATCTATACAACCTACCATGTTCAAGTGCAACAACTGTGACAAGTTGCTAATGGAATCAAGGAGGTTAATTAAACCATGACAATATTTTAGTTTCAAATACCATAGCGGAAATAGAATCAAGGAGGTTATTTAAATCTTAAAATTCCTTTTAAGTTCAAATGTTGCGGCTGAAACTAGTCGACAACGAATTTAGAGAGATTATATAATTGAAGCTCATGAAAGGGTATGCTTACTGCTCTTAGTTATCTACTGGTTTAAGGCCATTAACTAGAGTTAACAAACAAAGAGAGAGTAAGATAGAGATGGCGTGAACTGGAGTTATCCAACATATACAAAAAAAATAAAATGAAATACCTCTCTCATAATGCATGCACAAATCCGTCTCCTGTAGCCACTGTCAAGAGTGTTACAAACCTATGAGTTGGAGGAAATCCTTATGTAAGGATAGTTTTCATTGTTCCGGCACCGACTTATACTGGCATTGAAAATTTCCTAGCCATGTTTATGTTAAGGTAATTTCCTATAGATCCAGGGACCAAAGCAAATTAACCATGCAACACGAATGATTCTACAGTCAACAATGTATTAGATTTCAATCGATATAAACTATGTGATGGAAGCATCCTATAGAAGACAATAAAGATGGACTCCTCAGAGAGATAATGCCGATGGCTCCACTCCAGATCTCAATGGTATTCTTCACTGAATCCCAACATCCAATACAAGATAACCCCATCGAATTAAGAATTTGTGCACACTTGCATGGTACCGTCAAGAATAGGAGATATTAAAGAAAGAACATGACTTAGAAAGGAGAAGGCTGATTGTAAGTCAAGACTGACGTTAGCACATTCTCCAGGTGCCGAGATATAGGCTTCTTACTATAACACACACATAGCTCTCACAACTCAGAGATAAGAATTACATCAAACCTATACGACTTCAAGAGAGTAATTACAACCTGTAAACAATGAATACTAGAGGAGTGTTTTAAAAGTTAGCCATCGTATGCATAGGTGAATACAAGAGGGATAAAGAACGAATTTCCCATTGTAAAGGTAAGCCACAATGTCTACCAGAAAATTATAAGGCCAAACCAATGAGACCAATGAGTTTCATATACAAGAAATTTGAAATCCATCATTACTCACCATAGAGACCGAATAATGCTCTTGTAAACTGGAAAAGTAACGAATGGAACATACAAGAATAGGTCCATTTAGAAAGTGAGAATAAACAGGGGTGATACCTTCAAAAATAAAATATTTCTTTCAAATAGGGGTTTTCAGATGTCAATAATGGTAAAACCATGACTTAGAGTAATTACTTGGTTGGAAATTTCAATGAACAAGAATGATGCCATTCTAATAATTTCAATTGGTAGAAAAAAAAAATGAATTCGGAATATGAATACCAAATCTGAAGGAGGTCAATAAGCTAACTATAATTGAATGCCATATGATGAGCATCAGTTATGCCTCAAAACTATAGAGGACTGCAATTTTCAGAAGTCTTTCTTTAAATATTTAAACAAAAGGTGCAAATTTTAGAAAAAAACATAGAAGAACCTGATTAATTCGGTTAACTATGCTAGTAATTTGATGCAAAGCTCTATCCCCACTTGCTAATACGATTCTAACTTCCAACCTTTGGATAACCACCACATTGCAAAAGCCCCAATCTCCCCGCTTCTAAACTTTCAAGAACCTGAGATAACCAATTTCTGTACAACTGAATGCAATAAGTTTCCCCGAGAATCAAAACCAATTGCACCTCTCTTCATTAACCTCCACTACTTAATTCATTTATTCCCTCCATTATCCGTAACTCCTCTCCACTCTCTTAAGTCCATTTATTTATTTATTTTATGTTTTTCCACAATTATGCATAATTTACCCAACTTTGTTTTATTTTATTTAATTCTTTTCTCCACTCCCTCAACTCCCATTTTATAACTTTCACTTTTCACCTTGTCTTTTAACTTGCACACCAAGTTAACTTAAATATTTAAATTTAATTTATTGATTTAGCTCCTTCCATCAAAATTACATGCACAATGAATTAATTAATCTATTTATTTAATTATCACTTTATTAATTCATTTAATTAAACAAAACATTAATAGTATTTTATTTATTAAATTTACAAATTATATTAAAGGATTCACTTAAAATTATCGAATAACTCATCCATAATACTCTTCATCAATATAAAATTCATTAAAACATCTATCCAACAAGCATCAAACAAGAAAATAATGAAATGCGGAGGGGCATTACATCTTCCCCCCTTAAGATCCAACTTACTCCTAGAAGTCGCAGGGTAGGAACGAGACATACAACAACACTTCAAAACATCAATGAATCACATATCAACAAATACCTTTAACCACAATACAAAATGGGAGGCAAACAACAACAACAAATATAAAACATCTCAAACTGACCTTATAGACGAAATTGAGACAATAGGGATTCTTCCTCGATGAGGACGATGGCTTGAATTGGGGGACCTAGTGTTACCTCCAAAACAAAAACTCCATTGGGCTCTTGCACACTCAAACCTAATAATCAGGTGGAGTCGGTGCCATGTACCTATAACCTGCAACAAAACATAGGGTCGAACATGTGCATAATAAATACAATCAATCACAATGTGAAGGGAAATTCACAGCATCGCAGGGCACTCACAAGCGAGTGATGCGACCCTGTTTCCCTTCACCAACATTATAACATCTGATATCAAAACATGATAACACATACATCTAACATTACATTACAACATTTCCATGATACTCAAATAAGCAATTAACTAATTTGAAAACCATAACATAAGTAAGAAACATTAGATATCACAATGGCATCAATATCATTAAACTAAACATCATAATGTTATCAAACCGTTACCATATCTAATCATCAAAATATCACAATGTCTGAATAACATCTAAAAGTAACATAGTGTCTAAGAAACAGTAACATAAAGTCTAACAAGGTCTAAATATTGTCCAAGTAGTTGTCCAAACAAAGCAAACTGAAAGCACTACATCAAGGACCAAGCTTACTCCTAGAAGCCTGCAACCAAGAACGGGTAACACACACACATTTGGAATACACCCTCCCAAGAGACCGAAGAATCGACACTAGGATCCCACTGGACCCACACTTGGACGATGACTCACCTTTTGAGGATCAATCCCCAAAGCTATAGGATGAGTACAGTTCCCAAAGGACGCTACATGTCCTCTACCAAAAGTCTCTCCAATTGCACCCTGGTGCTCGGCCTAGTAGTTATCCACCACTACAAACACCCTGTGCGATTTTCCTGCATCTCCTACTATGGGCTCCGAAATGGCTGGCCTCTAACTATATCTAGATGTGCCCTTCTGAGGACACTATCTTGCAATGTGACCTTGCTGATCACAAGTGAAACATCCTATACCTCTGCTGAGTCCTCTAACACCTGAAGGTGCACTAGACCATGGAAAAATACCTCCACTAACCACAGACTAAGAACTCAGAGTAGGATGGTCAGGATGATACTGCTTATCTTGATGCCAACTCTGATCTTTCCTTCTCTGGGACCTATTACCAAACTGAGATTGAGAGTTCCCAGGTTTCAATTGGGAATGCTGCTACTGATGCTCACCCTTAGTGGGTGCCTGATGTCCCTTGGAGGAACCTATAGCCTGAGATGGACCACCCTGAGATCCAACACCAACTGGAGGTGTACTATTGATTTGTACACCTGTCTATCCACCTAAAGCCATAGCAAGTTCTCTTCAACTATCCGAGCTTTTTCCACAGCTACCTCCATGGTTTTCGGCTCGAATACCCGAACACCACCACTGATGCGGGCATTTAAGCCCTTGATAAAGTGTTGTACTAACATTCCCTCGTCATCTCCAATGCCAACATATTGCTTAAGTTCATAGAATTTCTACTCATATTGTTCCACTAACATCACCATCTGTCTCAACTCATGAAACTCATTTTCTTGGTGCTACTGCCAATGGTTAGACGAGAATCGAGCTCTGAATCGCTCAAGGAACATATCCCATGACACTAAGTCTATATCCATATGGAGCTTCTGCTCCTCAAGATGCCACCACGTGGAAGAAAACCCCCGGAGATGCATAAGGGCACATCTAGCCTTGGTATTGCTACCATATGGGTGCAGAACAAAACATCGGTTCAGATCGATAAGCCAGGTATCTACCTCTAATCCACTACCTATCCGATCAAATGTTAGAGGACATGCTTGAAGAAGGTCCCTCATATGACTAGCTAAAATGGCATCCTGCTCAATAGCTAATTCTCTCCTCCTGGGAGATCTCTCTCTCTCATCACTACCTTCTCACCCTCCTGCCTTAGACCAAGCCGAGCAAGAACCTCCTCTAATAATTGGCACAATTGTGTGCCCTCCATCCCTGGCTGCCCCAAATTTTGTCCTACACCTAACTGATTGTTTTGTGAACTCTGATGTTCCTCACAATCTGACTCATGGGAACTCTATGGAGGTGAATCTTGGTGATTGACCCCATGGCCACCACCACGACCTCTGCCTCATCCTCGACCTCTACCCTGTCTCCTAGGAATGATCCTACATAGACACCACCAAGACAAGGTCAAGGTATTAGACAAAGTCAACAAGGGAAAACTTAAACTTCAAACTATAGATCTAAGATAGCTTAATGGGCTAGTTATAAACCTAGAGCACCAAGTATTTAAACCTGGGCTTTGATACCATGTGTAACGTCCACGCCGAGAATCCTAGAGGACAAAACCTACACAACCGAAAACGAACATTTTTTTTTTTTACATGCAATGTTGCACAAATGAAATTGAGCATAAACTTAGTTACTATCTTACATCCTCTAGGGTGCACACCTGCATTACTTAACTCCATTAACCAAATTACCAACCATATAACTTAGTAACAACCAAATTCTATCATCATTAAGCATAACATTTACTCATCACAAATGATCATATGAACCATGAGAAACATCCATTCTATAAACATAAAAGAATAACTGATTATTATTTTTCATTTCAATTATCAAGTACAATATCACTGATTACATAATTCCTTACATACAAGAGATACATCAATTTAGTGTTACAATTACAATATGTACAACAATATTTCCTCAATACAAGTGAGGAAAGCTCAACATATGATATATATTACATGATAGAGATACAGTAAAATGATAAAAAATCTCAAAAGAAGATGCAGTGTAGTAGTATTTAGATCGAATGAAATCGCCATGACTTGAGCAAGAGAAGGGAACCCAATGGACAACGTAACATGTTCCACCCAACCATGTGAACCAAAAGGTTCACCCCCCATGATAGGAGGTAACAAGGGGCCCCACCATCACAAAGACAAGAAGGTGAAAACAACTGACACTACAAGACAAAAAGGGGTCCATCATGCAAGAACAACATAACACAACACAACAGTGACGCAACTTCCAGAGGCATGACAACATTAAATAGAAATGCCAGTCAAATAAACACATGATTGTAGTGAGGAGAGTGTCATCGCATGGTCTATGCATGGGTTGTCTTGACGGTCTTCCTCTAGACGCCGACCCCCATTTGTTGTTGTCTTGACAGTCGCACATTCAACACCAACCCGAAAGGGTAACACATGCAGGACCAATTATCCTCTCGTGGAGACAAGGATATTGGTCATGCCGACTAGGCCTTCCCAACTCAACCTTAGCCTAAGTGAGTGCTACAAGCTTGGGTGAGGCATCCAATCCTTTAGTTAAGTGATATTCTACCCTTTCCCCCTAGTTAATTAATTAGGTTTTCACTTGATTAGGAAAATTCCACCTGGGTTGTCCTAGATGCCACTTTGTGCGCCGACCCCCATTGGAAGCCACTCCCCCTTCTACAACTAGAAAAGCCAATAGAGACGATAGGGCATCCAATATGCACAATCTCATACCAGCAAGAACATACATCATGATGAGGCATGGACCATTCTGCACGAAGAATCAACCATGAAGCAAACAACAATACATGGCCAACCCTCTTTCAATAACAAATGACAATTGTCACATCAACATAATCATTTGGTCAAAACATAGTTTCTCTAGCCTCTAGAAGACTTCGAACATTTGATTCCCACAATGACTTAACAAACCCACCTATAATCCCAATTTAATATTCATTCACTTAACTTAAGCAACAACTCAAGACATTAAAAAACAAAAAATCTAGGATAGAATTACAAACAACAATCTCTTGTTTACTAGGGGTCTATCCCAACTCTTTGATAAATTGTTTATTCTTATAATCAAATAATTACAAATTAATCAATCCTATCTTATAAACACAAGCACAAAATTTACTTTCATTAACCCATATATAGAAATATATATACATAAAAGCAATGAGATTCTTCTAAAACCACATGACAAAAATATTCATGATTAACTAAAACATACTCATAGACACACACATTATATACATATTTGTGATTCATAATGCTTCTAGTAGAATAATAAATTGAAAGACATCAGTAGTTATATAATATTCATATCAACAAATAAATAAATAATATATATATATATATATATATATATATATATATATATATATATATATATATATATATATATATATATATATATAAAACATTATATGCATATGTATACATACCGATACACAAATATCCATGCAAACCGAAAGACAAATAGTTTAAGGCAGACATACAAATAAATTAAGGCCGATTTGCAAAGGAATCAAGGCCGATATACAGTAGCCATACAAGAAAGATCACAACCTAAGTAATGTATTTATAAACCACTATATTTAAAGTGTAACAATACATATATACTTAAACTGAATCAAATGTTAAGCTTAGAGGTAATACAAATGATAACATCGAATATATCCTTCATAGATATATAACTATATAAATATATCTTAAAGTAATTACATGTAAAATTTCACCTTACTATTTACATACTATTATCAGAAGTCTAATTGAAAATTTCACATAAATCTATGTATAAACTTATATATAAAAATATTGCATTTAGTAAATCACCAAAAAGCGATCTGGGCGATACTCTTGTGGGCTAAATGTGTGGTACCAGACTCGTAGTGAGTTATAACAATGATATGAATGATTAACACTATTCCGATCTCAATTGTTCCTTATAAAATTTTCTATTATGATCAAGTGCTTCAGCTATGACAGGTTGACAATGGAATCAAGGAGGTTATTTAAACCTCTACAACATTCTATTTTCAAGTGCTGTAGATGTGACGAGTTGCCAAAGGAATCATAAAGGTATTTTAAACCTCTACAACCTTCTATGTTCAAGTGCTGCATCTGTGAGGGGTTCAAATAGAATCAGGGAGGATATTTAAATCTATACACCCTACCACGTTCAAGTGCTGCCGCTATGACTAGTTGCGAATGGAATTAGGGAGCTTATTTAAACATCCACTCCCTTCTATGTTCAAGTGTTGCAGTTGTGACAGGTTGCCAATGGAATGTAGGAGCTTGTTTAAATCTATACAACCTACCATGTTCAAGTGTGGCAGCTGTGATAGGTTGCTAATGGAATCAAGGAGGTTAATTAAACCATGAGAATATTTTAGTTTCAAATACCACAGCGGAAATAGAATCAAGGAGGTTATTTAAATCTTAAACTTCCTTTTAAGTTCAAATGTTGCGGCTGAAACTAGTTGACAACGAAATCAAAGAGATTATATAATTGAAGCTCATGAAAGGGTATGGTTACTGCTCTTAGTTATCTACTAGTTTAAGGCCATTAATTGGACTTAACAAATAGAGAGATAGTAAGATAGAGATGGCGCGAACTGGAGTTATCCAACATATTAAAAAAAATAAAAAAATGCCTCTCATAATGCATGCGCAAATCCATCTCCTATAGCCACTGCAAGAGTGTTACAAACCTATGAGTTGGAGGAAATCCTTATGTAAGGATAGTTTTCATTGTTCTGACACTAACTTATACCGACATTGAAAATTTCCTAGCCGTGTTTATGTTAAGGGAATTTTCTATAGATCTAGGGACCGAAGCAAATTAACCATGCAACACGAATGATTCTACAGTGAGCAATGTATTAGATTTCAATCGATATAAACTATGTGATGGAAGCATCCTATAGAAGACAATAAAGATGGAATTCTCAGAGAGATAACGTCGATGGCTCCACTCCAAATCTCAATGGTATTCTTCACTAAATCCCAACATGCAATACAAGATAACCCCATCGAATTAAGAATTTGTGCACACTTGCATGGCGCCGTCAAGAATAGGAGATATTAAAGAAAGAACATGACTTAGAAAGGAGACGACTGATTGTAAATCAAGACTGACGTTAGCACATTCTCCAGGCACCAAAATAGAGGCTTCTTCATGTAATACACACACAACTCTCACAACTCAGAGATAAGAATTACATCAAACCTATAAGGCTTCAAGAGAGTAATTACAACCCGTAAACAATGAATATTAGAGGAGTTTTTTAATATTTAGCCACCATATGCACAGGTGAATACAAGAAGGATAAAGAGAGAACTGCCCATTGTAAAGGTAAGCCATAATGTCTACTAGAAAATTATAAGGCCGAACCAATGAGATCAACGAGTTTCATATACAAGCAATTCGAAATCCATGATTACTCACCAGAGAGTCTGAATAATGCTCTTGTAAACTAGAAAAGTAACAAATGGAACATACAAGAACAGGTCCATTCAGAAAGTGAGAATAAATGGGGGCGATACCTTCGACAATAAAAGCTTTCTATGAAACAAGGGTTTTAAGATGTCAATAATGGTAAAACGGCCATGGCTTAGAGTAATTACTTGGCCGAACGTTGTAATGAACAAGAAAGATGTGATTCTAGTAATTTCAATTGGCAGAAAAAAAAAGAATTCAAAATATGAATACCAAATCTGAAGGAGGTCGATAAGCTAACTATAATTGAATGCCATATGATGAGCACCAGTTATGTTTCAAAACTATAGAGGACTGCAATTTTCATAAGTCTTTCTTTAAATATTTCAAACAAGAGGTGCAAATTTTAGAAAAAACATAGAAGAACCTGATTAATTTGATTAACGGTGTTGGTAATTTGATGCAAAGCTCTATCCCCACTTGCTAATACGATTGTAAATTCCAACCTTCGGATAACCACCGCATTGCAAAAGCCCCAATCTCCCCACTTCTAAACTTTCAAGAACCTGAGATAACCAATTTCCATACAACCGAATGCAATAAGTTTCCCTGAGAATCAAAACCAATTGCCCCTCTCTTCATTAACCTCCACTACTTAACTCATTTATTCCCTCCAATATTCATAACTCCTCTCTACTCTCTTAAGTCCATTTATTTATTTCTTTTATGTTTTTCCACATGTACAATTTACCCAACTTTGTTTTATTTTATTTAATTCTTTTCTCCACTCCCTCAACTTCCATTTTACAACTTTCACTTTTCACCTTGTCTTTTAACTTGCACACCAAGTTAACTTTACTATTTAAATTTAATTTATTGATTTAGCCTTTTCCATCAAAATTACATGCACAATGAATTAATTAATATATTTATTTAATTATCACTTTATTAATTTATTTAATTAAACAAAACATTAATAGTATTTTATTTATTAAATTTACAAATTATATTAAAGGATTCACTTAAAATTATCGAATAAATCATCCATAATACTCTTCATCAATATAAAATACATTAAAATATCTATCCAACAAGCATCAAACAAGCAAATAACAAAACATGGAGGGGCATTACAATTCTTGAAACAATTTAGTAAATAAAAGTACCCTATTATGTATTTTCAGCGTTTTCTCTCTTGTTTTCAAGCCTTGTACAAATTGTACAACAATCTTAGGTTGTGTTCTTAATTTGAATTCTTAAGTTTATTGTGTTAGCATGCTTTTGGAGGAGGTTTGAAGAGTTTTCATCAAATTTAGGAGATTTAAGAGCATTTTTACAGTAAACAGTTTGAAACTCTCAAAATAGGGGTTTTGAGAGTCTAAAGTGAGTTTTGCTGCCATTCCACTGATTTAGGCTTTGTGAATTGATGGAATGGGTTAGAGTAGGTTATGTTTTAATGTGTTTATGATTGCAGACCCAGGGGAAGTCAGAATACAAGGTTATTGTTGCTTCCCTCACATAATTTTTTGTGTTTTTCATGAAAATTGATGGCTCCAAGGTAGAATTTGTTGTAAGAGCATTCAAGGAGGCTAGGAGTTGGTTCCTAGAGCTGGAACCGACTTATTCAAGCATGTTTGAAGCATTGGAAAGTTGATTGGAGGTTTGGAAAGAATACTTTCAATAAACCCTCATTGGTTGAGCATAAAGGAGTCTAAATCAAGGGTTTGTGTTTTGTGGCCTTTGGAAGGGTTTAAATGATCAAAAGTCTATTGATTTTTAAGTTTTATAACCTATTACAATGCTTTCCATGGTTATTAGGGATTGCAGAGTTGTTTTGTTAGTACTTGCTTTGTTATTTAGACCTATTTGAAGCCTAAATGCTGTAGACAGTCGTTTATTCTGATATACTTTTCAAAAAAATAGTACCTGGTTTTGTAGTATGTTAAATGAGGTTGTAAAGGGTCCCTGAAAATGTAATTTTTCTAGGGAGATTCAGTGTCGTTTAAGAGATCTACCCGTTTTAGTCATGTTGGACTACTACAAGCATTTGGTGTCCTGTGTGAATGTTGGAAGAGTTTGATGAATCGGGGTTTTCTGAGAGTGTTATTGGTTTGAACCTATCAAAATAATGTTGTTTGAGATTTACTTGGGTTTGGTAAGAGTTTTGAAGCATGATTTTATGATTTGGTGTCTTTTTGGTCTGTGGAATCAAGTTTCAAGCAAGTGAATATTGGTGAATGTTTAATTGATCTTCTCAAGTTTGTGGTTTGGGTCTTTAGTACCCTTGAATTTTGTAGATCCTTTGCATCAATCACCATCTATCATCTATTCCACCAATTTTATTTTTGGTTGTGTACATCTTAGTAGATAGTAATCTACACCTTCTGCATTGTCAGGATCTGCAACAACAACGGAAATATCTCCTGTACACACATCATGTAAAGTTTACAAAAGTTGTAAATATATTTTTAATATATATAAATCTATATATAAACATGCTTGAAACTTAAACATAGAATATATTTAAATCAATTTTAACCAAATTAATCAATTTCCATACTTGTAACAACTAAATTAGATACACGTTCGTAATCAGCTGAATATAGAGGATCGTAGAAATCGACATTGTCATCTTCAACAAAAGGAGGCATTGATATTAATTGTTTCATTTCCCATTGTGAAAGATACCCATCTCTAATATTCTCACATTGAACAATATTTGCATTGTCCTCAATGCAATCAACACAAAAACATGATTTTTCTCTCACATTAATTGCATAAGGCCTACTACTTCCCGTTGTCATGATTTGATGCAAACTTCTAATACCATGAATTTCTTGACAATTATAAGGATTTGATCGATCAATATCTATAAATTCAAATTTTAAAATTCAATTAAATCATGTACACAAAATTTGAAATTCAAAATTTGAATTTTTTTTGACTAGATGTACCTATAACTTCCCAAAAATACCATGTGTTGTATGTTGAGTCGCAAGTGGAAAAATGAATTTTGCACCATTCAACAATTTCATTTGCATTTTGTATGGAATTACTTGTAAGTACACATGTTGGCACAATTTGTCACCTATTACTTTCAAGGAATTTAAAAGAATTTAATTTAGTTTAAATATATGTCTATTTTTAAAAAAAATATCTCTAAATTCCATTTATATATATGGTGAAAGTTACCAACAAGTTCATGTTGACGAAGTGCACACTTCACACATGCTCTTGCTCCATCGTGCTCTCCTTTTCCATGTCCACTCTCATAAAAATTCCACAAAAAATGGTGTTGCGTCTAGCATGTTGATGGCTTAACCAAACAAAAGCTTTTACAGACTTAAATTGTCCTGTGAAGTTACAAATAATTACACTCAAACCAAATTAGCTTCAAAAAAGTAATTATATATAAGCAATTAAATAATTTAAGTCAAAGTTAAAAGTAAATATAAATAAATAAAATTAAAAAAACAATGTAATTACCAACACATCCATCATACCATATCCAGTGTTGTTCTTGATTTATTCCATGTCATCTCAGGTCTTCAAAAAACATTTTGAAACAATGATTTGCATAGCTTCTATCATGATTCGTATCATCACTAATATAAAAGTGAACCTCTTTGATGATAATTCGATCATATTTTCTACTTTGTATTCCATTGACCTCTAACCCGACATGCCTATAGAAAAGTTGAACAAAGATTGCAACTTGCTCTGAATGATAATATTGACTTTGAATCTTAGTTTGAGGACTAAATGTATAGTTCTTAGAGAAATCTACAATAGAGAGAATACAACTTGGTGGAAAGCAATTCTTTGAATCACGAAATTCCTTAGCTTTCCATCTTGCACCATGACAATGCTGGATATGTGGATATATGATATTGTGAAATATATTTATGAATTCATTGTAAGGCAATCCACTCTCTTTGAGAACAATTTTTTTGGCCTCAACTCTTTACTTCGTTAAGTATGTCTTATATTCAAATTTCTTCCAAATAACTTGCATTACATTATTGTCAACATGTAAAAGATTCTTCAAATCTCCATAATCATTACATACATTTTTTATACATTGAACATTGAATTCATCTGAATCTTCTAATTTTTTGCATACAAGAGACATCACAAATTGTGTTGTGCTTCCAAGGATGGCTAAATTTCAATCAATTTATGCCATATCTTTTTTATATTATTGTAGGTGTATATCAAATTCAATATAATTTCAACAACAATAAGTTTTACGTATTTATTTATACATACAAATGATGGTCGTAGTGTCTCAAACACCCTTTGACAAATCTTCACATTTGAAAATTCTTGCTTGAATGCTTCAAAAATATCACTTTGTGTTGTATCTATAAAATGTTTTGGATTAGAAATTTTTGTACCATCTTCACCTATTATTTGTATAGTATCCCTTCTATTGGAAGAAACACGAGAGTGGGTGGTCCAATACTCAACCACCCATTTCTTTACATCTTCTGAAATTCTATCTTTTCGGGGAACCCTACAAATATTTACCCAATTTTTTTCAAATTTTCCATCTATTTCATTTCTCTTTTCAATATACCTTTGAACAGTTCTCCTAGAAACATTTAGTAATTCATAAATTTCTTGAACTTGTCTTCTATGTGATAATTTCTTACTCGAAATTATAGTCATCAACGCTCTACGTGCAACACTTAGATCACTAGATCGAATCTTATTTTCAATACATTCCAATGCTTCTTGCAAGTTTTCAACAATTGTTTATTTTAAATCTGATGACCTTTTCCTATTATCAACCCCTAACAACTCCAAAACATGGGTCATTTCTTTTCATCTAAATAACTTTGTAACTAACTGTGCTCTTCCAATTAGAGATTTTCTTCAAAAAATTCATCCCATATTCTTTTAGAGTGTAATTTTAATGTGCTTTCAGATAACATATCTTCAGATGAAATATTATTGAAAAGAGAATCCTCATCCATCTCCATAAGATTTTGCATACCATAGTCCAAAAAATTTCTATTACTAGGTTCAGTTTATTCTTGTACTTGTACGCCACCTTGGTCATCAATATTTTCCATGGGTTGTTGTTCAGTGGATGTTCCTTCACCCGCTCTTCTCTTCCTTTGTCTTATTCGTGTTCTATCATACTTCCTCGATCTAATCCTTTTATTCACCATCACAAATTTCACTCAAATTTGAATTCACCTGCATACAAATTTGTACACACATGAGCTTTCAATGAAACATGTATAGTTAATATTGCATAAATATCTAACATTAAATTTTTAATTGTTCATTTGTTTTAAAGCCATTTAGTTAAAAAATCATTCAAATAAATTAAAAACATATCACATGAGAAAATTTGGTATCATGAGCTCATATTTGGTATATATATCACTTGAAAAAGGGTTCATCAATTAAAATTTCTTTAAATACATAAATTACAAGCATATCATGAGAATATTTGGAATATATATCACTTGAAAATATTTAAAGCATGTAACTAGATACACATGATAGATCATGAAATCACTTACTAAATCACCACTAAATGTGCATTGAAATATATGTGGATCTTTTAATAAAATGAGTACTATAAAACATAGAAAGAGAAACATCATGAGCTCGATATATACCTAAATGTATAGACCACCACTTATTTTTGATGTGAAAGAGAGAAAACATGATATATATATATATCTCCTATAAAAAGGTATTTAGCAATGAAAGGATAAGATTACAAAGGGGTTCAAGGCATGATTCCTTAAATGCAAGGATGTGATAAATAAAATCACACTATGTTAAAAGGAGGAAGGATTAATGACCTAAAATGTAAGGATATAACCATATAAGCATAAGATGTAAAGGGATATAGACATGATTCCCATAATATGAAGATGCAACATGATGACTCAAGGTTTAAGATGTAATGGACTGCACATGATGCCCTCTAGTCTATGTGGTAACTGTTACCTGATTTTGATTCTAGCTAAATCAGGTAGACTTATGGTTGTGTTTGCAGTTAAACATTAAAAGAGACATATCACATTTTTGCTAAATTTAATCCATGTGCATAAAAGAGATTGTCAAAAGATTGCATTATTACAGTTTTGTAATTGCATACAATAAGAAAGAGAGCCAAAATTTATTGTAAATGTAATCTTTATTGATGATCATAGTGTATAATGTCCCTCAAAAGCTGAGGGACTGACTATTCTAATGCTTATGAAGAAAAGGTTATACACTTATAGATAAAAAAAGAAATGCACATAAAATGAAGACAAAACTGTCATTTCCTGAAATGACGAATCTCTTTGGCCTTTTCTTCCATCATCTTAAGTCTTCCCCGCTTGTCCTGCTCCCATTTGACACTCTCCTTGCTGCTCCCAAGTTCCTTGCATCTGAAAAAAGAGTGTTGTTAGAGCAATGAAAGTTCACTAATTAGAATATGTGCAAAACATCCATAAACATATAATATGATATCCATAAGCATTAAAATAGACAACATACCATAGGTTTCCAAGAAAACAAGAGAGTAATCAAACACACCTATCATATGCTTTGTTTATCTAACATGTTTTTTCCTTGTGCAGATATAAGACAAATCTTTGTTACTGTTTTGATTTGGGTGATCGCACAATAATGGGTTACAATTTTTGGCCAAACTTGACATTAAAATCAGGATTTTTCACCAGACATTCACTTTTTTACACCTATAGCAGCTAAACCATTAAGGTTTTGAAGATGAATCAAACTAGTTATTTGTTAGATATTTTGTGTAGATTCTAATTATATTTTTTTAAAAAAATTAAAAAATAAATTGTGAATCATTTTATGTAATTTTTAATAACTTATTTTTTTCTACTAATCAACATTTTTAAAAAGTGATGTTTACTTCAGCCCAAGTAACTTTTTTTAAAGATAGGATACAATTCTAATTTTTAAAATACATTTTTTTCACACCAATATCTAGGGAATGGATATTTTTTCATAATTTTTTGTTACATATTTTTTTTTAATTAATTTTCCAAGTCAACGTAATTATAATTTGGACAGAGGTGTACTTCGGCCCGCATACCTTTTTTTGTATTCATTTGAATTAACTTATTCTTTTTGTTGGAATAAGGACATCAATACCTAGTGCAAATGTATTTTTTAGAATTTTTTTCTCTATTTTTCTATTTTTTCATGTGTGAAATAAAGAACTTGATGTTCATTGAAAATCCTACATTCACAAGAAATAAAAATAAATATAATAATCAAATTAAACATATTTAAAATTATACTTTTTGGGAAGCTTATAATAAGGGCTACAAGCTTACAAAACATAAATTTTAAATGAATTCATTTGATCACCCAAAAGGTAAATCAAAAGTGGTTTTTAATCAACATTTTGATAGGTGTAGAGGAGACTCGATTATAGGTATGGTTTAAATCTAAAAAGGTTCCATCCAAGGGGGTTTGATCAATCCCTCTTTAATTAAAATAATTTAAATGGAACCTTTAGAGTCATAAATCATTGCATTTTCTAAAAATATGCGATTTCAGGAAAAAATCAGGATGTCCCAAAAACTGTAACCCATTATTGTGGCAACACCCATTTGGCTGATTACATGTGGAGTAAAATGTGGCTCCCACGAGGGTTGAGCCCATAATGCTGCCCTCTTTTGTTTTAGGAGGGATAGGAAATTGAGCAACTTGATCAAATCAATGATAAACATATTCTTGATGCATTAAATCAATATGGAATCATACCAGTTGATAAACTTTCATTATTAGATTCAAAAGATGCAAAAAAATAGTGTGAATTATCAAGAAAGTTACTTTTCATCTTTTCACAATAAATCAAGCAATAGGCTTCCATAATGCTAAAAGGGGCAGCCATTTCTTCTTAGAAATCCTACTCTGTTGGATATGTCTTTCAATCTTCTTAAGTAGATCCAAAGTCATTTTTAATAATGATATGGGTTATATTTCATTGTCAACATTTTCAAGGAGCCAGTAAAGAAGGGAACAAGAACAAGGACAGTCATGCATTGTTGCATTAAAAGACACTATCCAATGATCATCCAAAGAAGAGGGATACAAAGGTAAACTCATCTCACTTTAGTTCAATTGAGAAAGCACACATCACTCAGGATAGTGAGCCTTTAGGTCACCACCATAAATGACATATTTACTCAGTAGGATTAAAATAAAAGAAATGACAATGAATACAAATAATGATATTCACTAAACAAACACGATTCAGAGATGAGCATGATAAATCATGTCATGGGCCATCACAGATAGACCACAGAAACAACAAAACAACAACGTATGAGAAAAATTTTGAGCCACAAAATATTGTCATATTGGTGGACAACATGAAGGATGTTGAGCTTCATGCCAAGTAACCAAGAGAGCGTAGTATTGATAGCCATGATTATAGTGCAAGATTGTCCAGTCATGAGGACAGTTTAGTAAGTAATTTCTGTGAGTAGAATACAGTAAATACTTAAGGTTTTTTGGTCAATACTAAAGTTGGAGAAGGAAAACATGATAATTTTTCAAGCTAGGGAGACAATGTAATATGGGGAGACAATGATCTTACATGATAGGGAACAGATAGAAGTTGTAGGCTTGTGCAAGGATGGTCTATGACAAAGTATGAAAGGACATTATATTCAAAGGAAGGATGGCCACATAGGCTATCATATGCATGAAAGTTTTGGTTACAAGATGCTAAGAATGCATCATAGTTATGGGACTGTCATAACCATGCATGAGGATAGAAGAAAGTAACATTTCTATACCTATTTGAAATGAAAACAACATGCACATATTCACTCATATGAGGAAATCATCATTCACCAAAGGGGGAAATCACTCCATTAAAGAGGACACTGCAGTTCCAAGTAGACAGTCAAATGGATTTAAAGGATGCAAAACAAGAAATGGAATAAGGTAACAGTGATATGGTTTCATGAGTAGCTTTTGTTCACTATTGAAGAGGGCAGCAATGTAGATTAGGGACAGTCCTATGTGAGTGACAACCCCCAAACTTTGCAAGTAAAATGTTATAATAGTTGTTTAAAACCCTTGATTTTCAAGAAACAATGCCAAGTTTGGAGGATAATTGCCATGATAGTGAAAAGAATAAAAATGTAAAGGAGGTTGAAATTTACAGAAAGAGATTCCGTCTTGAGGCAGTAAAGAAAAGAAAAGATAAAAGAAAAGGGGCTTTGAGTGAAAGGGATAGAAATCATTTAGAAATAGAAAGAAGTGAGGAGGATTTATAAGAATGGCTTATTGATCAGTTTGGAAAACTAAAGACTTCTTCTGTTTCATCCATGAGTGAAGACATAGATGAAAGTTCCTCGAGTGTCCATAAAGTTGAGGAGGATATTGATTCACATCAAAATAATCAAAGTATGGAATTGACAGTGGTGTCAAGTGCTGTTATCTATGAAGATTGTAAAGTAGGATGAAATTCTGGGAATGACAGTGAGAGCACTTTTTCAAGCAAGAGGTATACAATGTCATAACATGAGGACATTAACTAGTGTAGTGAATATGATAAGCAAAAATGGGATTTGAGGTATGGGCAGATTTTTGCAATAGTTTTCCTTTTTGTTTGGTCCCACTGAATGCTACCATGTTAAAATTGCTACATATTTATAACAAAAACGTGCTTCTGGTAGACCTTTAGATAGTTACATTTCTTACCATGATGATAAAAAGAGGGTTTTGAATAAAAATTTGCAACTGAGAAGTGTGTGCAATTGTAAGCAGAACACTAGGTGAATTTGAAAACCGACTTGAATGCAATAGAATTGATGATCAAGTTGTGACACCAAGAAATTATAGGCATATTTCTATAGTGAATGCCATGTCCATTGGCTTATAGGATGGTCTGAAACAAACACTTAGAAAGGCCATTTATATTCTGCATGTTTCTACAACATTCTTGTATATGTGTAAACAAGCCAAGCACTGACCTACGTCTCCCTGGCATGGTTTGCATGATCAACAAAATTTGGATTGTCACTTTGAGATGCACACTTTTTGAAGATGTATATGACATGAATAAAAAGGTCAAGCCAATATATCAAGGTTTGCATAGAATGGAGGCTCAACCCATGACACTAACAAAATAGAGGATGGTTTTAAAAGGAAAAGGTGGTATTCATGAAGGAATGAAAAGATGCATAGAGTCTTTGACTCGTACCCGTACTATGAAATGACATTGAATCATTTTGCAGACCATTTTTCTTTACACAACAACATTTTTCTTGTGGAACAGTTGACTATGATAGCTCTTGTTTTAACTGATCACTCTCTCATGAAATCTCATTCGTATTATAATCTTGCATGATCATATCATGGTAAAGATGATTATGGCACAACTAGCCACCATTATATGGCATCATAAAAACAACGATGCTTACTTTTTTCAAAAATCAATAGAAAAGAAAGGTCACATAGGCCGTGGCTTTGGAGGAAAAGATTCAAAGATGGCAAAGAGGAGATGAAAAATATAGAGAGCTTGAAAACCCTCGAGCTGTTTAGAAACTTACAGGCCCAGAAAATCAAATCCTAGTGGCCAAGATCAAAAGGAATTTCTTGTACCTTTTATACAGAAATGGTGCAGGAAAATGAAAAATATATACATAGAGATACATTTAAATCATAGAGAAATGCATTCATCCACTTCAACATTTCGAGCTCAAGTTCGAGCCCTTTTCTCTTTAGGAAATGAAATAAAGAAATGACTGAAAATGCTCTCAAAGACTTACCACGAACTTTCTTTGATTTTTAGCTTGAAAATCTGCTGAAGGTGCCTTTGTGGAACTCATAACTTCCATTGGAAACCCTATGTCGGCACGACTAGGAGGATTCTCAAGATGCTCGAAGGTCAAAATGAAATGTTTTCCTTTCATTTTGCATTGTTTTTGTGTTTAGGGTTTTTACCCTAAAAATATGCCGACCAACTTAGGCATTTTTTTTCCTTTTATTTAAAACTTTTCAACATGAACTAATGCCTCGGCCAGGACTTAGGCATTTTTTTGCCTATGATTTATAACTTTTTGTATACACCTAAAAATGGTCAAGACATTTAATTAATTAAATACTAGTTATTTAATTAATATTTCAACTACTTATAAATAAAAACTCAATTTATTTATATAGTTCATATCTTCTAATTCTCCAAATCTAAAATCACATTTCTCTAATTTAATTAAATAAACAAATTTCTAAAGTTTTTTTTATTTAATTAATTCTCACTAATCCCAAATTTGGAATTCAAGCACATTTCTACAACTTTTCATGCCACCTCACCAAGGTCACATGAAATTAAATAATTCTAATTTTTAATTAGAATTATCTTCAACAAACTTTCAAACATATGGTCTTTTTCTCACACACTTGATTCCTCCATCCATTTGGAATGTTGTCTTTGGTCAAGGGATTCCTTCATCCATTTGTCATGATGTCTTTGGTCAAGGGAACATTCTTCTTGATTCTCTCCATCTCCACCGTTCATCCCTCTTGTTTGAATCTGGACCGTCAATCGATGCCACATCACAAGATGATTGGAAAAGCCTATAAATACAACCCTTTTCCATAGTATTTTGCATCCCACATTTGAGTAGAGTTATTATGCAGGAATATCTTTTGAAGCATTGGAGCATTTGGAGTCTTATAGCATTGTTTAGCATTTTAACAAGTTTGCATTGTAGCATCAAGTTAACTTAGAACCATGCTTTGCTTTATAGTTTCATTTTATATCATGCTTTGCTTTATAGTTGCATTTTAGTTTATCATATTCATAGTTTATATTTGAGCATATGCAGAATCATCCCAGCTTCATACCATAGCATTAACATTGTAGAATCTAACGTCATTATCCATTTGTAAAATATCACCATTACTACTTACATCATGCAATATCATGTAGGAACTTAGATTTATTGCATTTTGAATAGTATATCGTTTCTCAAGTTGTCATTTTAACAACCATAGTGCATATAAAAAATCTGAGAGCCAATATGGTTTATAAATCCTTGAGAATAGAGAACAATGGAATGTTTTTAGGAATTTAATCTTGTTTCAATTTGATTCAGTTTTATTGATTAAATCTATAATATAATACGTCTCATTAATGTTTGTGTGCTTTAGTATTGACGTGATGTTTTAGCGCAACCGTGAGTTCTTTTAGCGCATACGATCAATCTTTCAGTGCATCTGGGGTCTGTTTTGGTGCATACAACAACTCTTTTAGTGCATCCAAGGTTTGTTTTAGCGCATACGCCATTTCTTTCGGTGCATCCAATAAATGTTTTAGTG
This sequence comes from Sequoia sempervirens, assembly GCA_007258455.2. Classification (NCBI taxonomy): domain Eukaryota; kingdom Viridiplantae; phylum Streptophyta; class Pinopsida; order Cupressales; family Cupressaceae; genus Sequoia; species Sequoia sempervirens. Next base: position 1,014,850,029 of record VDFB02271358.1, on the reverse strand, counting down.
CATCCATGGAGTATTTTAGCGCATTAGGTCTTTCCTTTAGCACATTCATCACTTCTTTTAATGCATTTAGTAGTTCTTGTAGCACATGCATGAGTTATTTTAGTGCATGGAGTATCTATTTTAGCGCACTGGGATGATATTTTAGCACATTGGATGATTGTTTTAGCTCATCTGGTTAAATTTACAAAATTTTAAAAATCCGAGAACTAATTGGTATTTTCTGCTTGTAGGTGCTTTTATATGCTAGTCAAATACAATCTTATCAAACTACTGATGATTTATGCAGGGGCTAGAGTTATTTAATGCTTTCTTTTGATTAAGATAGGCATCTAGCTTAATTAGAAGGTTAAAGAACACCATGTCATCCATGCTTGATGAATGGTAGGCATACGCTTTCCCCTTAACTGGGTGACCAAAAAGCCAAACCCATTCACTTTTATTTTTTTTAATCCATAGAGGGCCTGCCTTGTGGGAAAAAGTAATCACCCAAGGGAATGACCCAACTGGTAACACGCTAAAGCCAAGCGACTTCCAACTGGGATATAAATGTGGGTACTTGAGGAAAGTTCAAGTATCATGAGGATTGTTCCGAAAAGAAGGGAAGCAATGGTCTCTTGTCGTATGGATGATCCCCCATGAATGAAATGCCTATACTAGAACCATTTGTTGTAGCAAGGCCAAAATCCTTATTCTATTTACTGGTACAAGAATGGTCGTTCTGAAGTCGTCCCACATTTTTGCGGCTTTTAGTAGAGATGAGAAGTATGCCATAGGAAATTCATGGGTATCGATGCTTGGCTACCCCGAGAAGTGAGTGCCATGGAGGGGAGCCAGTGGGGTCAAGCATCTAATCATCTACTAAAAGTAGGCGCAGCTGGAGTAAAATCCAAGTGGGAATCCAGTGAATATTGTCCTACATAGCCTTAGGTTGTACATGTTTGATGTGTTTTACCAATGTGTTTTCAAACAAATTTCAAACAAAACATCACACAATGGAAGTGAAAACTTTGATTCAAAAATCATCCATTTGAACACTTGATTCTTGCAACTTACAAGCTAGAAACCAAGCAAAGTCCATTGTTCAACAAATTACACCTTGGTAACATTTATATTCATAGATTAAAAACAAGATAGACTACCTAAACATTGAAATTTTCTAGAATAGCCCATTTGTCCTCTGTTCCAGTGCATCTAGTCAGCTTTATAGCGCATCTGTGCAGTCTTTTCATGCATAGACCCTCTGTTTTAGTGCATCCAGTCAATATTATAGTGCATCCGTGCAATCTTCTAGCGTATCCATCTTTTATTATAATGCATACCGACATTTTTATAGCACATATGTGTAATCTTCTAGAGCATTCACTCTTTGTTATAGCGCATCCACTGCATATTTTAGCGCATCGACCCTCTATTCCAGCGCGTTTAGGCATTCTTATAGTGCATCTGTGTAATTTTCTAGCGCATCCATCATCTGTTTTAGCACGTCTATCAAATATTTTAGCGCATTAGGGCTCTGTTTTAGTGCATCCATTAAATGCAAAACCCAAGAGTTAAATTCATCCCCTATTTCATAGTTTGAGCCAAAATTCAGAATCTTTTTCAATCTAGAATCATTCCTCAGATACCATAGAGTCTAAACTTGTTAAAACTGATCTCTACAAGTGGAATTTTCTAATCTAAACATAGATCTAAACATCTCAAAGTGCCTAAATCATCAAATTATCATATCTTTGATTGTTAATCCTAGTTTCATCATCAGGATTTATCATCCTCTCTTCACGAAATGAAGCTATATAATCAAGTCCAACTTAGTCTCATCAATAGAATTTTTCATTCTATTAGACTTAGTTGTAATACTTGGCACTATTCCAAACAAAGATCCAAGTTTAGTCAAATCATAACACTTGTATGCCCATCCAAACAAGGTTACAAAAGCATAAACTGAAGGAAAAAGAATTGGAAACCCAAAACACTGAAACATAAAACATTGGAACTGAAAACATCAAAACTCCCAACATCGAAACCCAAAACACTGAAACTCAAAACAGTGAAATGAAAAACACCATGGAAGAATCCACAACAGTGAAGGGGAAGAAATAACCGAGGAAGATATCCAACATGTTGAACAAGATCCTAATTTCCACAAGTGCTTAGAAAATATTTTTGAAAGAAATGGGGAAAAATACCTCCTTATGCTAGCTAAACAAGGTGTCAAATTGCCTAATGATTTTGACGTGAATCAATTGAAAGAACCTCCCAAACAACTTGAAAAAGAAACAAAACAAGTGGTTGCCCTAACTCATCAAATGAAGAACCTTCAACAACAAATTCTTGACATGCAAAGGGGAACCTTAAAATGATACTTGATCCAAGAAATTTGTCCATATCCTTTTGTTCAAGATATCCACATAATTCCTTTTCACAAACATTGCAAATTCCCAAAGTATGACAAATACAATGGGAAAAAAATCCAATTGATCATGTGAGGGAATTTAGAACCATGAGTCTTGAATTTTCTCATGAAGAAACTTATTTGATGAGGTTGTTCCGAAGAAGTCTAGGTGGACAATGCCTTGAATGGTTTTCCAAACTCACACCACCAATCAAAACCTTTGAGGAATTCGTAAAAAAATTCATCACTCAATATTCTTATAACATTCAACATGACATAACAATGAAGGACCTTTGCAACTTGAAACATAAAAAGGGTGAATCATTCCTTGTGTTTTTGCAAAAATGGAGAAGGTTATTTGCAAGATATTCTCATCCTGTACCTGAAAAAGAAAAGATGGAAATATTTATTGATAACCTAAATGACGAGATGAGCTACAAATTGGAATTGCAATGTCCACCCACATTCAAAAAATTGATTGAAAATGGGATAAAAATTGAAGAAGCTTTGGTCAAAAGAGGAGTCATAAAACTTTACAATGACAACAACACATCAAACTCCTCTAACAACTACAACAACGGTGACAAACCAAAGTTTTGGCAATGAAACAAGAACATGGGTAATAATGATGGCACAATTGAAAACCAAAATACAAAACTTCTATTCAACTTGACAACAATGACCACCAAAACTAATCAAAACAAAAATCCACCCAACAACCAAAACAACAACCAAAATGTCAACCAAAGCAACAATCAAGGTAATGCTGGATCAAGAACACCATCATATCGCACATCCTCCAATCGAAGAAGGTTCACACCTTTGGACAATCATAAGAATCAACATTAAAGGAACTCCTTGAAGCTAAGGTCATAACATTACTAGAGGCAAGGAATTGGGAACCACAAGTTAATTCTCCATGGTGGAATGATGCACATTTTTGTGACTTTCATCAAAACAAAGGACATAAAACCAACAACTGCATGCAATTGAAGCACTTGATACAAGACTTGATTGACAACAAGATGATACTTGTAGAAGGACTCCAAACAGACAATGATCACAAAGCATTCAAGAACCCTCTAACCAACTATGAAAAGGGGGAGTCCTCGTCATCAAATACCAAGGGAAAAAATGTAAACTATATTTATGACACTACCATTCATTGTGTTGAGGTGGTTGAACATCAAACCAAAGACATTAAAATCAGGAACCAAAGAAACATTGCTACAACTAAAAATAATCACCATGATATCAACACTTCCCCACACCAAATCAATGACCTTGTGACAATAAATTTAATCACCAACATTGCTGCAAATGACAACCAAATCAATTTCATTAAAATCAAAGAAAAATAAGTCAATTCACTGATTAATGCAATCACGAGAGGACAAGCCAAGGTAACATTGAAAGAAGATACCCCTTCCACGTCCAAAGCAACTAATGATGTCCCTGCAAATCAATATAACATCATTGACCATTTGCAGAAGATACCTGCTCAAATATCCATATTAGAGCTTCTCAAGATTTCACCCGCTCACAAGGAAATCTTAGAACAAGCTCTAGTTTCCACCATGGTACCAAACAATCTAGAAGTTTTCCAATTTCAGACTATGGTGGGATATTTGACTGCACCACATTGCCTATCATTTTCCGAACATGATGATGTATCTATCACCCATCCACACAACGTTGCTCTCCACATTGAGGTTTTAATCCATAAACACCGTGTTAAATGTGTTCTAAAAGATGGAGGAGCTGGCTTAAATATCTGCACTCTAAAACTTGTCTATGTACTCGGATATTTTGAAAATGCTATTGATCCTAGAAGGAAAATCACAATAAAAGCATATGATGATGAAGAAAGATCCTCCCAAGGATTAATTGTCCTACCAATTCAAGTAGGACCAGTTGTCAAAGATATAGTATGCCAAGTGTTGGACAAAGAATTGACATACAACATACTCTTGGGACATTCGTGGATCCATGAGATGCAAGCTGTACTGTCTACATGTCACCAGTGTTTGAAATTTACTTTTAATGGAAAAGAGATCACTATTGCTGCTAATTCCAACAACCCCCAATATTGCAACACACTCAAAACAACTCAGGACACTTTTGTGCCACACAATAGGGAAGCTACAACTCCTGGTTCATCCAATAGTGAAAAACAACTAAATTCCTTGTCAAAGTGGGTGGAGAAAAAGGACCAATCAAAAGATGAGGGTATCAGTGAGTCTACTCCATCGAATCGTGAAATTCAACTCAATGCCTTATCAAAATAGGTTGAAAAGATCCAATTGAAAGATAAAGGAATGGGGGAACACTCATTTGAGCAATACTTGTGTTTATCACAACTCTCATCTTCTCCTAAGTCATATGGACAACCATCAACATCTAGACAAAAAAAATCAAGCCGAACACACTCTTTGATGGAAAATTTGTAAGAGTAGGAACCTTAGTGGATGAATCAGAAGACAAGGAGGTTTTGAATTAGTTGTACAAGGACGAAGAGAAATCACAAGCATCCACTTCAAATGTACTAACAGAGCAGTATGGAAAAGGCAAGACAATCCTAGAAAAGATGGGATATGAAGGAAAAGGTCTTATTGCTAAAAGAAAAAATGACATCATAGAACCGATACAGCCCATCAAAATGAATTCTAAGGAAAAGACGAGACTAGGGTATAGGGAAGAAGCAAAAGAAGAAACCAGAAAACAAGTTTTCGAGAGAATCCTTCAATTGAGAGATAATTTTGAAATAGACTCCAATGAATTTGAATGGGATTCCCTTTGTGAAGAGTATTGTCACGATAAGGAGATTGATGTGGTACAAAAGTATACACCAACACGTATGGAGGGACAAAGCTTGAGTTATCGACCACTTGAAATTGGATCATAGAATATTGATGACTCAAGTGAAGATGATCATTCTTCTAGTGAGTTAGATACTTCGAAAGAGAGTAACATCTTAGACCTCGATATTGCCATTGGACATTCTGATGACACTGCCATCATGAGGGCTACCCCTTTTGATCTCAGCTAATCTGATGATTCCATGCCATTAGTACACCCTGAATTGATTGACTCGGACCAATTTGAGCTATTTGATCTACCCACCTTTTCGAATGATGATGCCATCATTAACTTCCTTTGTTTTGATAACCTTGAAACATGTTCCATCATTAAATCTCATAACATAACTTTAGACAAAGGGAATGCCAAATCTTCCAGCTGCAAAATGAATACCAAAAGCATATCTAATGGCGAAAACCATTTAATGGCACTATTAGATCCAGAAAAAGTAAAAACAAAGAGTGTATCTCAAGGTGAAAACTTCTCTAAGGCACTGAGAGATGGAAGATTTGACACTCTCCTCGAGCACTATCAGGAGAGATCGTCAGTGTTGATTGAGCCTACACAGTCTATCAATGTTGGCACAAATGAAACAGTGAAGACCCCGCACCTCGTGACATCCATGACAGAGGAGGAAAAACCTAGTTTCACTAAATTCTTTGAAGAGAGGTAGATCAACTTTTCTTGGTCCTATGATGACATGCCAGGAATAGATCCATAACTCATCATGCATCATTTATCACTACCACTTGGCTTAAAATCAGTAAAGAAAAAGTTGAGAAAAATGCACCCTCATATCACCCTCTTGGTAAAAGCCGAATTAAAGAAGCTACTGAACATGGGATTTATCCGACCTATTGACTATGCCGAGTGGATATCAAATATTGTGCCATTATCAAAACCAAAAAAAAGCATCATGATATGTACAAACTTTAGGGATCTTAACAAATCTTTCCCAAAAGATGATTTTCCTCTACCTAACATCGACATCATCGTAGACTTGACTGCTGGGCACAAAATGTTATCACTTATGGATGGATTTTCAGGGTATAATCAAATAAAGATAACACCTGAAGATCAAGTCAAAACAACCTTTACATTCCCTTGGGGCACTTTCTGCTAGAATGTAATACCTTTTGGGTTGAAAAATGCTAGAGCCACATATCAGAGAGCAATGACTACCATCTTCTATGACATGATGCACACTTTTATGGAAGACTATGTAGATGATTTACTGGAAAAGTCATTCACTAGGGAGGGACATCTAGAAATTTTAGAAAAGATCTTCACTAGATTAGAGAAGTTCAACATGAGACTAAATCCCAAGAAATGTGTGTTCAACATAACATCAACTAAGCTTTTGGGATATATTGTATCAGCTAAAGGTATTGAGGTGGATCCTGCAAAAGATAAAGCCATCATGGAGATGCCTCCTCCTAAAAACATCAGTCAACTCAGATCTTTGCAAGGAAGATTTCAGTCCATTAGGAGGTTCATCACGCAACTAGCTGACAAAAATCACCCTTTCAACCACTTACTACACAAGAATGTCTCTTTCTAGTGGGATGAGAGATGTGAAGGAGCCTTTAATCAACTCAAGTAATATCTAATGTCACCACCAATACTAGTACCACCAACCGAAGGAAAGCCATTGATACTCTACATTGCAACAACTAAGATATCTTTGGGAGCTTTATTGGCACAAGAAGATTTTGCAGGAAAGGAAAGGGAAATTTATTATATTAGTAGGACCTTGAATGGTTATGAGATCAATTACACCTTCATTGAAAAATATTGTCTTGCGGTAGTATTTGCTACCCAACAATTCAGATATTACATGTTGACTCACACCATTAAACTCATTGCTAAAATTCTTCCATTAAAGTATCTACTCAACAAAGCTGCCCTAACAGGAAGACTAGCTAAATGGGTCATGATATTGAGTGAGTTTGACATCTAGTATGTGGACAAAAAATCCATCAAAGGTCAAGCCATAGCGGATCAACTAGCTGAAGCACCATTGCAAGACAATCATCCAATGAAAATTGAATTTCCAGATGTTGATGTCCTTACAATATCTACACAACAATGGATGTTGTATTTTGATGGATCTTATACACGACATCGATCAGGCGTAGGAATCTTGTTTATCTTGCTACAAGGACATACCATTCCCAAATCCTATAGACTGATGTTTCCTTGCACCAACAACATAGCCAAATACGAAGCATTGATCATTGGAATCAAAGTAGCAGTCGAGTGGAAGATCACAAAGTTACATGTCTATGATGATTCTCAGCTAGTCATTAACCAGGTGAATGATGATTACCAAAAAAAATATGAAAAATTAATGCCATATAAAAGAATGGTTGATGACTTCAAAAAGTACTTTGTGGAGATAAAATTTGAGCAGATTCCTAGAGGCAACAACAAAGTTGTTGATGCCATGGCTACCATTGCTTCTCTCTTATTGATTCCTAAGAAATAAGCCCGTTATGAGTTCATGGTGGAACAACTATTCAACCCATCCTATGACAACCCTGAAGCCCAAGTCATCTACCATCTAGCTGAGGCTGACACTTCTACCTACGATAAAATTTACACTTATCTCAAAGACAATACCCTCCCACCCGATTTATCTCGGAACCAAAAATGAAATTTCATCTGACAAGTAGCTTGACACACCCTAATAGCCAATGTGGTTTATCGACGAGGTCTTGATGGTACTCTCCTTCGATGTCTAGAATGTAACAAAGTTGAAACCAATTTACATGAGGTCCATGATGGTATCTGTGGCACACATTCAAGTGGCCTAACTTTAGCTAAGAAACTCCTGTGTTTGGGGTATTATTGGCCAACAATGGAGGAGTCATTTCAATATGTCAAAAGGTGCACAAAATGTCAAATCCATGGAAACTTGATACATGCACATCAACATGGCTTTTTTGTCAGTGGGGATTGGATCTCATAGGCAAGATTCATCCATCTTCATCCAATAGACACAAGTTTATCATCACAGCCATGGAATAATTCACAAATTGGATTGAAGCAGTTCCCCTAACCACCATCACAAGAAAGCAAATCCCATCATTCATCCTGAATTATATCATATGTCGGTATGGCATCCCTCAATCCATTATCACAGACAATGGCAGACCATTCAAAAATCATGATTTCCAAGAACTATGTGAGAGGTTCCATATACAACATTGGTTTTCTACACCATACTATCCCCAAGGAAATAGCCAAGCAGAGGCCTTAAACAAGACTATCTTGAAAATCTCGAAGAAAACCATCAACGAGGCTGGATGTGATTGGAATTTTCAACTGAACCTTGCTTTATGGACTTACAAAACCAATATCTGCACCCCGACAGGAGCAACACCATATGCCCTAGTCTATGGATCAGAGACCATTCTACCTATTGAGGTTGAGATACCATCACTCCTTGTGTCACTAAAAGGGATCATTTCGGATGAGGATTACAGAGTGTCTAGGTTACAAGAATTGGAACTAGTGGATGAACATCATCAACATGCAGTGGATCACCTGAAATCCTATTAGCAAAGGATATCCAAAAGTTACAATCACAAAGTAAAGCCTAGAACATTTCAAGTGGGTGACTTAGTATTGAAAGAGAACCCTCGTAACCAACAAGATCGAGAGAAGGGGAAATTTGAACCAAACTGGCTAGGTCCCTTTGTTATTGTGTCAGTCTTCAGATCAAGAGCATATCAGTTGTCCACACCAGAAGGGGATTTGTTTGATAAACCCCTCAATAGCTTGCATCTCAAAAGGTTCTACACTTAAATCATCTAGTGCATCAGAAAGAGTCTTGAAAAATACAAAAACATTAGAAAATTCCCTAAAAAAATGGTTGCCTTGATGAAAACCTGGCAAACAAGCGTCTTGGTAATAAAAATAAAATAAAAAAAGATCAAAAATCCAAAAAAATCAGAAAAAGAGAAAAATACAAAAAAAGGAAAAAATAAAAAATAAAATAAAAATCATAAAATCTGAAAAAGTGCAATAAAACAAGTAGTGAAAACCTAGCGACAGGTGCTATTTGTGATAGGTTACATTTTCCATTTATTTGAGCATGTCAACCATTCACTTTTTCCATCTATCTGCTTATCAGTAGAAAGCTTCATGTACATATCTTGGCATCACGGTCATGTCTCACCCTAGACTAGGGGAAAAATCCTGAACTCATTGGGGGAAATAAACTTTGAGCTTGAACCAACCGACAAACAACAGTAGTACAACACAACCCAAAATAGTGATCATAGTGCAACTCAACATTGAACATCAATCACACAAACATGAACACATCAACCATCCATATCAAACAACCAAATCAATCAAACCAAAAGCACACTTCAAATGGATGATTGTTATTTTGAATCATGGATTTATCACTGTGGCATGAATGTTCAATGATTGAAATTTGATTTTTGTTATCATATCTCTAGAGCACCTCAATGATGTATCACACTAGAGGAGCTAGGAAGGAGTATGGTTTTTCTTTGTCTTCCGTCTATGAGCTGATCATTATTACTTTGCAAATTGTTGTGGGATGTGCTCTACAAAGTATCACTAATGACATTCCAAATTTGCATAGGAAAACAATTAACTCTTGTCTGTTTACGCAAGCAATACTCAGGTCATCTCGGTTTATTTATACTTAGATGCTTGTGTTAACTTGCAATATAAAAAATAATGGAAGTAGTACTCAATTCATCATGGTATAAATATACCATCTATGTTTGTACTCACTTTCAATAACTTAAAGGCTCAATGATGATAAAAAACATGAAAAATAAGCTATTACGAATGACAACATATGCATATTAGATTTGCATGGTTAAGTTAGATTGCATCCATGGTAGTTTGCATCTGTATCTATAGGGTTTCCAAAGCTGCAACAATTTCACAACGATGTTATCTTTGACACTAATGAATTGAGTACACTTGAAATTACCAAAAACACATCATTCTCATATAGAAAACACATTAGTTGCATCATCATTTTCATACATTAGAAAAAATTATCACATCATTCATCCATCCATGCATCACATCATAATATTTGCATCAAAAAACACAAAAATACATGCATCACATCTCATTTACATAATCAAAATCATTTCATAAAGTTGCATTAAGAAAGTGGTCCACTAAGCTTAAATGAGTGAGTCTCTTTATATTTCCAAGAAAGTTGGGAAATATGTCAAGTTTTGTGAAGCTTAACTTAACAAATAATCAACTAATGGAAACCTTCCCACAACTCTTGGAAGTTGGATAGATTCACTCATTTAAGCTTAAGACCCTAGAGGTTTTGAAGTCTTGCAAACTTAGTTAAGCATAATCATTTGCATCACATAATCATAATTCATCTTACAAAACATCATCCATATGTCACCCCATCATCATTACATCCATACATAATCAGTATAAACATCACATATCATCACACATCATTTACATAATCGAAATCCATCTCACATAGCATAGGCATAAATCCATAAAGCATATAGAATCATTAATCATATCATCATTGCATACATAACATAATCATCATTACATGCATAAACATAATCATCATTACATACATCCCATAATAATCATCACATAAGCATCATCATATAAACATCATAAACACATAAGAACTAGGTACCATCACATTATCATACATTCATCCATTCATTGCATCATCTATTTGCATGAGAAAAGTACAAAAACATAAACTGAATCACATTTCATTGGCATAATAGGATCAATCACATACATAATATTGGAATCATTAATAAAGTATCATAGAACCATAACACATTAGTTGCATCATCATTTGCATCCATAACATCATCATGATCATCATCATATAGAACATCACATAGCATAAATAATAGAAATTAATTGCATCCATCATAATCATCATGATCATCATCATAACATAGAAATCAAATGCATCCATCATGAAATCATATAGACACATAGATCATAATCATCGCCGCATATCATATAACCTCAAAATCATAATGTCAAAGTGTACAAGGATATCCAAAGGTATAAAGAGATACATCAATATAAAAAATGGCAGTGTATCATAATGTCGGAAATCAAAGTACAACATCAATGTCTCAACTGAATAAAGAGTGTATACATGTCCCAAGTACATCAGCAAATCAGAAATCAGAGCTATGTTGTGTTGGCATCACATGACTAGGGCCTCCCCCACCAAACAAACCTGCACTAGGATATCTCCTATCTCCAGGAAGCGGCTACATAACACCCATGCTAATAGTGTGAGATTGAGTCCTGCCTGATCGATACTGTGCAAAAATATCCCGTCGCTCAGGAGGAACTACATCATGATATTGAACTCTATAGAACTTGGCCTCCTGAGCAGTACGACGTACCTCTCTGAAATAGTCTGATGACCCGAAAGCCGCTTCAGCCTACTCCACCCATCATCTCAGGGCATCCCTCTTCACAGTCAGCATGTCAATCTGCCCCTGCATCTGTCCCTATGCCTATCCCTGGGCCTGAACCTAGGTAAGTTGGGCCTGCACCTACTGCCTAGCTGCATCCCACTATGCTGTCAACATAGTGATCTGCCCCAGGGATTGCGCTAGTAAAGCCTACACCTGCTCTAGCTGACCCTGCAATGTCTGAACCTGTACCTGAAGTGAAGCTATCTATGTTTGCTGCTACTATGACGATAATTTGATCTCCACACGCTGCTAAGAGGGGGCCACTAATAATCGCCTCTTCCGAGGCACTCTCATCTCTCCAACATATGACCCTGGTCCTCCTCCACCCTCATCTCCTCTCCCATCACTCTCATCACCATCACCATCATCACTACTATCCTCCTCCTTCGAATCCTCCTCCTCCTCCTCTCTCCGTTGTCTTCGCCCATGACCTACTACCCCCTCCTTCTCTAGCAATGGTGTTGGCTCATCCAGAATGGTGATCCATGGGAATGGATGCATGAACATGTACTAAGCATACTCCTTTGATATCAGAGCATTGGTAATATATGGACGAACATCCCAAGGGACGGTTTGTAAACCCTAGAAATGTCGAACTACTTTATCATAGGACAAAATTGGTCCCCAATTTGTAGCATCCCGCCATCATTGTGCATAGTGGGCCACTCCCTGGGGCATCCCCTACACTTTTCCATACTTTCTAAGTACCTGTAGCAGCAAAAACCTCTCAATAATAAAACGGGTCCGGCCAATCAGATACATTGATTGACACAAAAATGGAATCTCCATGTTATCCTCAGGCCACTGCTCACAATCTAGATAGGGCCTCCATACTACAAACTCAAGATCATCCAGGGTCCTCCTCTAGTACTCAAGTTTTCCCAACATAAGCTAAGCAAGTAGACCGGCATAAATGTGTACATATGGCCTCATGGCTGGCCGTTGTCTGTCTCCCCTAGCCGTGCAACTGTTATGTGCTCCCAAGCCTAGACCTGAAGCAATGTAACCCTTGCTGATAAAATCGCCCCTCGAAAATAAACAACCTGATGAAAATAATGGTACAAGTGTGCAAGCATACAACAACCCCATACATATCGAGTGCCATGAGCAATCATGCTCTCTAGGATCCGCCCCCATCCAACTGACAGTCCCTTTGACTTGCGATTAGGACAAAGGAACCCTCCAATAAATCCAGCTAACACAAAAGGAAATGTGGCATACACATCAACCTTGTCCCTCTAGGGAATCTCATAGCCGCATATGGTATCATCCTCAAACACCCTGCGTATTGCATCAATCCCACCTTGCTCCCGAGAATCATATAGTACAAGCCCTCCAACCATGGGTATCCGCAGAATCCGGTATACATCCTCGGAAGTAACTATAATCTCACTGGTGGGAAAATGGAAGGTGTTATGCTCACTATGCCACCTCTCTGCTAAAATTGTCAATAAACCCTTGTTAACCCTAATATGGGGCATATCAATGAGAGAGGACAATCCACATCATGCAATAACAACTGTCTCAGGTGGTGTCAGGTGTCAAATCAACTCCCATGTCTTCGGGAAGTTCTCTCTAATCTATAAGCTCATCAACGACTCCTATCATCACAAAATATTGCAAATCAGCCTATCAAATCAATCACTCAACAAACTAATCAATCAATCGACATCAATCAGTTAATCAATCAATCAAAATCAATCAACCTATCAATCTAATCAGCTCTGGTGAGACTCTGATCAAATCTCATGAGCATCAATCTATCATTCAACCTCGCCTATCATGAGGTTCATTAATCAATGCACCCACCTATCATGAGGTTAATCAATCAATCAATGTACCTCACCTATCATGAGGTTCATCAATCAATTTAACCTTTCCTATCATGAGGTTTATCAATCAATCAATGTACCTCACCTATCATGAGGTCACATAATCAATCAACCTATAATTGATCCTTGCTTATCATGAGGTCAATTATCATCATCCTATCATTGCATCTCACCTATCATGAGATCAATGGACATCTAATCTATCAACATCATCAATCACCATCAAATCATAGGTTGACACGATCAAACATTACCGAAATCAAGGAGTCTAATCACGAAAATCATCAATCTGGTCTAAAACTTCACAAATGTGCTAGAATATTCTTTCTATGCGCTGGGAAACCCTATGTGCCAAAAAATTCACCAATGTGCTAGAAAATAGGTTCTATGCGTTGAACTATCAGATGCGCTATTTCATTTGATCTATGCACCGGAACAAGGTCCTGATGTGCCAATTCACCCTAGGTGCTAGTTCATTGCATCAATGTGCTAAATCACTAACCCTAAGTGCTAAAGGATCCTATGCACCATGATAATTATTGGATATTTCGGGTACCCTACACGCTAAATCACCTATGTGCTAAATTTCCTATATGCTAATTCATTTATCCTATGCGCTAAAATTTTAATCCTATGCGCTATTTCGGTCTTCCTATGCGCTAAACTAAAAAAACCGAATTCAAAACTTGAAAATGGAGGGAAAAATGAAATACAAAAATCACGAGGCGGTTTCAAGGGGTACATACCGGAGGACTGTACGCCGTCGGGCGGTTGTGTTGTCGCACGTGCTCGAAACGATGAGTGTGGTAGGGGATCACCATTCTACTCCAAATTTGCACAAATCACTCTCACTCTAATTTTTTTAAATTACCAATGCACAAATGAACTTCTAAACAAACTTTTTAACCTTTTAAGGTTAATTAAGTGGCATTTTATGGGGTTGTTTTACTTTTTTTTTAAAGGGGCCTTAATTCATCAATTTCATCACCAGGTGACTTTAACATCATTTTTTGGGAGATAAATCATTTCTGAAGCGTAAAATTTTGAGATCATCCTAAAATCATTGAAAAATCATCAAATTTCTCAAAAAATTCAAAAAAATAAAAAAATAAAAAAAATCACCGATTTATCTCCCGAGGGGGCATATATCCATCATCACCTGGAAATCAACATTTGGGGCATCGGAATTTTTTTTGTCAACATTAGCAGCGAATTTTTCTTTGAAGCAATGTGTAAACACATTACTTCAAAGAGGGAAAAAATGTATACACCTAAAAACGGTCAAGACATTTAATTAATTAAATACTAGTTATTTAATTAATATTTCAACTACTTATAAATAAATCCTCAATTTATTGATATAGTTCATATCTTCTAATTCTCCAAATCTAAAATCACATTCCTCTAATTTAATTAAATAAACAAATTTCTAAAGTTTGTTTTATTTAATTAATTCTCACTAATCCCAAATTTGGAATTCAAGCACATGTCTACAAATTTTCATGCCACCTCACCAAGGTCACATGAAATTAAATAATTCTAATTTTTAATTAGAATTATCTTCAACAAACTTTCAAACACATGGTCTTTTTCTCACACACTTGTTTCCTCCATCCATTTGGCATGTTGTCTTTGGTCAAGGGATTCCTTCATCCATTTGGCATGTTGTCTTTGGTCAAGGGAACATTCTTCTTGATTCTCTCCATCTCCACCATTCATCCCTCTTGTTTGAATCTAGACCGTCAATCGCTGCCACATCACAAGTTGCTTGGAAAAGCCTATAAATATAACTCTTTGTCATAGTATTTTGCATCCCACATTTGAGCAGAGTTATTATGCAGGAATATCTTTTGAAGCATTGGAGCATTTGGAGTCTTATAACATTGTTTAGCATTTTAACAAGTTTGCATTGTAGCATCATGTTAACTTAGAACCATGCTTTGCTTTATAGTTTCATTTTATATCATGCTTTGCTTTATAGTTGCATTTTAGTTTATCATATTCATAGTTTATATTTGAGCCTATGCAGAATCATCCTAGCTTCATACCATAGCATTAACATTGTATAATCTAACGTCATTATCCATTTGTAAAATATCACCATTACCACTTACATCATGCAATATCATGTAGGAACTTAGATTTCTTGCATTTTGAATAGCATCTTGTTTCTCAAGTTGTCATTTTAACAACCATAGTCCATATACAAAATCTGAGAGCCAATATGGTTTAATAAATCCTTGAGAATAGAGAATACTTGAACGTTTTTAGGAATTTAATCTTGTTTCAATTTGATTCAGTTTTATTGATTAAATTTATAATATAATACGTCTCATTAATGTTTGTGTGCTTTAGTATTGATTTGCTAACTCTCCCACATTTCACACACACACTTTTCATTTAAAAAAGTTAACTCCCCTTGTGTATATCAACATGATATACTATGACTTTGCATTACATTGAATTATAAATGTAAATATTGTTAAGTGATCTTTTATAAATCACTTTCAATATGTGTATTTATGTAAAGAAAGAGTGTTATGGCTTTGAGAATGAGTCAAAGGGGGGTATTGTTGGGTGTAAGACAATGCCTTATTTTTGCATTAGTTTTGAAAATGTGAGCACATTATTAAAGTGATGTAATTATAAGCCACTTTAATTAATGTTGCATGTAGTGCAAAATAAAGGTGTTTTGTTTTCAAATTTAGTCAATGTGTGGGTCAAATAGTTTGGAGGCATGTGGAGAATTTGTAGATGATTGACCAACACATGGAAGGTGTGTGGGTTATCTTTGACTGTTTTGGAGGGAATGAGACCATTTTGGAGGCATTTTTGTCATGGTTTTGGTATGGTTGGGTCAGAGCTTGACTTTTATCCACTTTGGAGGCATTTTGGAGGGGTTTTAGAAGGTTCTTTTTTGGCATTTTTGTTGCATCCGACCAAAAGGTTCTAGATGGACTTGTGTGGGCAGTTTTTTCAAAATTACTTAAGTATCTTCAAACTTAAGTTTTTTAGGGGTTCTTTTCTTTCTTTTTGCAGGCATTGTAGCTTATCTTGGAGCTTTTTTTTAGGCAGGAGACTGCATTGTGACTCAGTATCAGACATGTATAGTAGTATGCAACACCATTTTTATCAATGAAATTCAGTGTTTTACCTTCTTAGAAGCTGTTTAATAGTGTGCAGTGTTTGATTGATGAATTTTCTTGTGAATATTTCCTTAAATGTTTGCCTCTTTTTTAGCACCTTTAGGAAAATAAAACATATGTTTTATAGGTTGTAAGCTGTGCACTAGTTCAATAGTTATTTTAGTTGTGGAAATTTTTTCCCTTCAAAGTGACAAGTGAACCAAGCCTCCTTACAAAACACTTATGCGTTGATATGTTAAAATATATGAGTTGTGTTAAGTTAAGTTGAGCTTTTGAAGAAATTGTGTGTTAAAGTAGTTGTATAGGTCTGAGAATTCAAATTAGGTGTATCACCATAGGGGTTTAGTTTTCTTTCCATTTTTCTTTCTCCCCTTTTCCCAACAAGGAATAGTTTAGGTGACACCAAATGGGAGCCAACCGATAATCTGGAGGTCTACTTTCACAATAGGATACCCATAGCCTGGAAGTAGTCCCATGTTGCTCCAAATTTGTTGAGTTTCCACAACTTGGTAGGGGTGCAAATTTTGATAGTAGATGATTGACCAACATGTGGAAGGTGTGTGGGTTATCTTTGACTGTTTTGGAGGCATTTTTGTCATGATTTTGGTATGGTTGGGTTAGAGCTTTACTTTTATCCACTTTGGAGGCATTTTGGAGGGGTTTTAGAAGGTTCTTGTTTTGCCTTCTTGCTACATCTGACTAGCAGGTTCTAGATGGACTTGTGGGAAGTTGTTTCAAAATTGCTTAAGTATCTTTAAACTTAAGTTTTTCAGGGGTTCTTTTCTTTCTTTTTGCAGGCATTGTAGCTTATCTTGGAGCTTTTTTTTTCAGGTAGGAGACTGCATTGTGACTTAGTATCAAACATGTGCAGTATTATGTAACACCATTTTTATCAATGAAATTCAATGTTTTACCTTATTATAAGTTGTTTAATAGTGTGCAATGTTTGATTGATGAATGTTCTTGTGAATTTTGATAATTCCTTAAATGTTTCTCTTTTTTAACACCTTTAGGCAGAGAAAACGTATGTTTTGCAGGTTGTAAGTTGTGCACTGGTTCAATAGTTATTTTAGTTGTGGAAACTTTTTCCCTTCAAAGTGACAAGTGAACCAAGCCTCCTTACAAAACACTTATGCATTGATATGTTAAAATATCTGAGTTGTGTTAAGTTAAGCTGAGCTTTTGATGAAATTATGTGTTAAAGAAGCTGTATAGGTTTGAGAATTCAAATTAGGTGCATCACCATAGGGGTTTAGTTTTCTTTCCATGTTTCTTTCTCCCCTTTTCCCAGCAAGGAATAATTTAGGTGACACCAAAGGGGAGCCAACCCATAATCTGGAGGTCTACTTTCACAATAGGATACCCACAGCTTGAAGGTAGTCTCATGTTGCTCCAAATTTGCTGAGTTTCTACAACTTGGCAGGGGTGAGTTTCTACAACTTGGCAGGGGTGCAAATTTGGATAGTTAACAGTAACTAGATCTTAAAGTGTGGTCCATGAACATATATGTAGCATCAAAGAAAATAATCAATAGTAAAAGAATAATTTGTGGAAAAGTTACATGCTCAAAAATTATCACAATACATGCATGAAAATTTAAGAATTAATGAGGCAACATGAGAAACAAAAATTATAAGGAAAAGATCATAAAATCCTTAGTACTTTAAACAAAAGTCTAATAATTAGATAAGCATGCAAAACATAAAATAGAAAAATAATATATACATATAAAAGATAAGTCCAAGTTGGAAATAAAAGTAAAGGCAAAGGTAAATTTAGTAAAACATAGGCATAAGGAGGATGTAAGAACAATAATGGAAGAACATAGAATTGGTGATCAATAATAATGAAATCTAAGAATTTAAATAGTGAAAACAAACTTCAAATGCGTTCATGAAAATAAAGACATTTAATCAATTAAATAGGTTGAAGATCAATGTACCTTCAAAAATAGCTCTCCTATTGTCCAAATATGTTTTCTTTTGTCGAAATAAGTCTTCTAAATTGTCGAAATAAACCTTCTTTTATCAAAATAAGTCTTCTAAATTATCGAAATAAATGTTCTAAAATGTTGAAATAAATCATTTTTGTCGAAATAAGTCTTCTAAATTGTCGAAATAAACCTTATTTTGTCGAAATAAGCCTTCCTTAGCCCAAATAAGCCTTCCTTGGTCGAAATATGTATTTTATCGAATTTTCTTGAGTTGAAAAATTAAAAGATTTTTTTTTTTTTTTTTTTTTATATCGACCATTTTCGGCTTAGCACCTGTCGGTTGGTTATGACTCGACCGAGCACTTTTCAGCCGAGCTATTCTCGACTGAGCAGGTTTCGGCTGAGCATGTCTAGTTGGCATCCTACCTGGCAGCCAACTCACCTTTTTTTAGAATTTTCTGAAACATTCAACTTTGGCAGAGTATTTCTCGAGTTAGAATGATTTTTCTGCAAAAAAGAAAAATACCCTTTTATAGAGCTCAGAGTGATGAATCCAAATATATATATATATATATTTATTTTGATTAGTTTTAATATATTTTATTTTTAAAATAATGCAAGTAGGTTGTTAAAATTAAAAAAGAGGCTGATTAGAAATTAAAAAAAAAAGTAAAACATATTAATTTTTTTAAAAACTTATATAGGGGCACAAGAGGAGAGAGTTTTTTTCAAAAGGGTATAATTTGTTTTTTGAAAACGATTAAAAAAATTGACAATAGTTGACTTCTTGTAAAAAATGTCAAATTCTGACAGGTTTGATTTTAAAACGTTATTATGAGAAAAATATACATTGAAATTTGTTTTTTTTTTCCATGCACAAGATATTGAAGTTACCTATTTGGAGAAAAAAAAAATATAGGGAGAAATGAAGTTTTTTTCAATTTGTTTCTTGATGTCTGTGAAGTCACTCTTTTCTAAAATTTGCAGCATTCAAAATCTATCCTTAAATTGTGATAAAAACATAATGAAAACATTTTTTAAAAAATTTAAAAAATTACAGGAATAAACTTTATCAAACGTTTTACATTTCATTAGTTTACACGATTTCGAAATTCAAAACATAAAGACCACTTTTATGTTGTCGAAGTTCAATTTTTTTTTGTTGTTGGCCGATTCCTTTATAAAGTGACACATGTTTGTGCTTTTACCCATGTATTTTTTTATAGATGTAAGCTCACACAAAATACAACTAGTGGTAAGATGAAACCATGTGAATAGAAAAACCACTAACCCCTTATTTAATATTGGGTACTAAGACATCACATTATTTAATATTTCCCCAATATTAAATTATTATCACATGTCTCCAACACAAATGATAATAATACAATGTTACAATACAATATCAAGTGGTCCCCAAATAATTACCTAGTGTGATTAACCACACCACTAAGGTGCATCACAACTAAATAATTATTTAATTATAATATTATAATAATTCATTTTATGCAATGGTGTACAACACCATATCCCAACATTCTCCCACTTGTTGTATCTATTGCATAAGGGATCAATACATGAAATGTGTATCATCATAGCCATACATGAAACCACAAGAATATGTAACATGCTCTTGTGCTCCATCAAGATACCTGTAATAAGAACAAAGTGACCACCATCTCAAGCAAGAACTCCTCTCATCCTCCAATGTGCCACCTATGGAGGAAAAGGAACATACCAAGGAGAAGATCCACCAATCCACAAGCACATGCACTAAATCTAAGTGATAACAAAGGATCTAACCAAGATTTTGTCAACTGAAAAACCCACATGATCAAAAATAGCATCCACAACACATGCTAATGCATCCAATCATCCATACCTCCAAGGTATCAATACATTAGTAAACTCATGCCAAGAATATAAGCAACCTATAAATTGCAATCAAGCTCCCTGTATCAAATCTGTCAATGAAGAACATACATATCTAGGAACTCCCACTACATAGGTAATGTCAAAGCATATCAAGTCTACCAATCAACACTATATCAAGGTGTGATAAGTAAATCAAAGCATGAAGTACAAATAAAAATAACAATGATCCACACATGCAACCCAAGAGCTGCATAATCTCTCACAAAATGTTGCCACCATCCTCCCCAAACCATGAACATCCAGGAAGAAACCATGAAGAGAGAAACTTGTAAACCATAATTTCCTCCTACCAACACCTCAAAAGTGTAATGTTGTGTCAAGTATGATCTCCTAAAAACCCCAAATGAAAATCCTCAACAATATCCATACACTCAATCTCATAGATCAAGTACAACATATGAACCAATGTAACAATGTCAACATGGATGTAAGCCTATCTAATCAAGAAGATAGAACTCACAGAAAAAATCCCCATAACTAGAAATCAACCCATAAACCATCTCCTAACAATCCTCATCAAAGAATGATATCATAAACTCATATTCACAAGGAGATAACCATGCCATAAAATATCTCAAAATGAATCCTCCGGAACTAAATAACCATAGCTCAAGATCCATATCTGTGAAAGATAAAGCATATAAGATCATGCTAAAAAATCCTCAAATGAGTATCCATAATCAATCACCATAAATCAACCCAATCCCATGAGAAATAAAAGAACAAAACATAACACATCTAAAGATATAATGGGAAAATACCTCTCAAATAATAAACTGCTGAGTAGACCAAGAGTGGAGAATGAGAATGCTCCTCCAGGATAACCAAGTCATCATGACTCACTCCAAGAACAACCTCCTCTATTGGTCCATAACCAGGTGAAATCTCCTTGGTCTTCCACTAAAACCTCCAAAGAGTAATCATCTCAAGAAAATGTTTCTAATCACAAGAGAATTCCAACCATCACCTACATCTCTAAGTATCCACAAGCACCTGTAACCGATCAATCCATGCTAAAATCCAAATGCAACAAAGCACCATCATGAAGTAATCAACCAAATGATCAATCTACTCAATACAAAGAGAATCACATATGATCAATGTCAAAGCTCCAATTGCAGAATCAGGAACCTATCATGACAACATGATCTAACCATCTCATCCTAGGAGATCACATGCACCAATGCAAACATCTGGGTATCAAGAGAACATGTAATATGCCAAACTCTAATCTAGAATCAAGAGTGTACCATGACATCATAACAAAACACTCTAAACCAAGAATACATATCTCCGCTCACATGAAGATACTCATACCCAATGATGCATCCATGTCACTACCAACAACTCCCACTGAACTGTGATATGAGCTACACATGATATCATGACAATATTCCTCTCCATGGAGATCATCTAAGTCTACACACACTCAACTACAATGTCAGTAACATACAAGTAAACCAAGATCTCTAAGCCAAGAAGATACATCACAAACTAATCCTACATTGCCAAATCATCACTGTCAAAAGCTCCCACTGAAAGTGTATAACCTATGAATGTAACAAGATTATCATGAAATCATAATCAAACCACATGCTACAATTCCCATACCCTGACTAGTCAAGTACTCAAATCATCCATCCTCTCAATCCTGAAACAACATACCAATGCATAGATGACCATAGATAAGGCCAACTAATGAAATCTGCAACAACAATGAATTAAACCTGGTGGATATAGATAGTCCATATCTGAGTCATCCCACTGCAACTGAAAGGGTGATCAATCCATACAACTGCATAACTCGTAGATCCAACCATTGAAACATGCAAACATCATCATCACATTAGTAACTAGCAAACCGAGATATCAAAGAAGATAATCATGTAGACCAAATGACTCAAACACAAAATCAACCTCAAATATGATCTGCTAAAAATGTCCACAAATGAGTTATCATAGTTAAGGAACCAAATAAGCATCAAGAAGATAAGAACAATCTCCTAACATCAAACCATATCACCACCAAACACCACATACATGATCATGTCATTCCAAAGCATCAAATGTACTTGCATATCCACGACTCCATAACCATATCCATCACTGTACCTGAACTCAACTATCACCCATACAAGACTCCAAGTCTCAAACCATGTCCAACCATGTCCTCAAAATTGAAGAAAACTTGTGTACCTGTCACCATCAAAGTACAACTCTGAAGATACACTTGCAAACCTATACCAAGAAGCACCAAACCAATAATCAACTATACCATCATAAATATCATATAAAAACATGTACTCCCTCAAGGTTTCGCCTCTTGATTCTTTTGGATGCTCACATAATCACACCTTGAATTTTAGGCACCTACAAGTGATCAAACAAGTACCAACCTCATCCTGCTCCTCAAAATGATAAATAATTTGAACCACTGTGTAGTACACTACAAATTCTCTCCAATGCCTCTTCAAAATTGAAAATTTGATTTTGTATGCAAAAGTTATGACCAAAACTGTGCAAATGAGAACATATGACTTCCAAGCTCCAAAAACATGTCAAAATAGAAAAAATGAGGAACCAAACCTATACCATTGTGTAGTACTTAGAACCAGCTTTCCAACAATTATAAGAAGTCAAAAATATGACATCATGGGAAAAAGTTATGCAAATTTGAAAAAAAATGCTATAAAAGGACCTCTAGGTAGCTCTCTGGTGGTGCTTGGGTGGCACGCCAGTGGTCCACTAGTGGTGTAGCCGACTGTGGTGGTGGATTTCAAATCCAGTTTAAATATGATTTAATTTCTCCTTTTTAAAAATTTTATAACCTCCCCCTATGGTGGACTTGACAACATATCCAATATGGTTTAATATATATATATATTTTAAAATTAAAAAACATTTGGCAGTTAAGTTTAATTTACCCACATGGCGGGTTACCGACCTCCTAGTGGGAGCCACTGGCTGGAGCCAAGCCCCGCCGGTGCCAAGACTGGTAGGTACAACTTTCCAGTTTGCAGAATGACATGCCACACCTATCAGTACAATGGGCAGAGGTGGGTTTTTAATTTTTTTTAATTTTCTTTTTAATTTTTTCTTTAATGCGATTTAATTTTAATTTCTTTTGTATTGTGGTGGTGTTTTTGAAATCTGCAAAAGACTAAGCTTCATACAAGGTTAGTAAATTACAAATTCTTCAAACATGACCCTATGAAATACCTTGTGAATGCTTCCAAATGCAACAAATGATAATAGAAATACTAAAGCATTATGAAAACAAAAGCAAGTTACCTATTCCATAGTGGATTGGTGTCACATGTGCTAGTGACCCTTTCCCAATCCTTGATAAAAAGCTCAAGATGATGAAGTGCAATGGAGATGAAAACAAGATTATTTCTCAAACCAAGAGAGTAACATTGCATAAAATTGTGGATCCATGAATGAGAATGAAGGCCTCATTTTATAGATTTTCTTGATGAGAGATTGGCCAAGATGGTGAATGTGGGATTAAAGATCCTCCAATGAGAAGATGACACTTGTCAAGTGGTGAATGGTCAATGTTTGTGCAAGATTTGGGAAGAGTGCCCATGAGAGGGAGAATTCAAATTCAAATTTGCAATAAATTTTGAGAGGGGGACAAGAAAAACAACAATAAATGCAATGTTTGACTTGTCATGTTGAGAGAAAATGAGGTTTTAATAAATCAATAAAATTGATTTATTGTGCAAGTGGCTAGATCTAGATAATGCAAGTGGGATGGGATTAACATTTAATCAGGGTTAGATGATGATTATGCTGATTTAATGCTGATTAGATTATTTGACTTTCAAGACTTTGATAATTGATTTATTTAAATTAGAAAATGATGGAATATGATTTAGGATTTGATTTAAATGACGTCCTGATTTATTTAATTAAGTGGATGATGCAAGACGAAGGTTGAATGATAATGCTTATTTGAATGGATGAAAATGCACTTGATTAATTGATGAATGGTCCTAATGCAACATCTAATTTGACTGAATCTGATCGAATGCATAATGTTAATTTTGCATGTCTACAGTGACTATCAAGCTAAACATGATAAATTATCCAAATATAAAGATCTCACAATGTCCTTGTTGATGAAATTTCACTCCTTCACCATTGATAACATCTCATGAAAAGACAATTGACATGCAAATGCAATGGCCAGTGTTGCTTCTCTTATATCCCCCTCCAACCCTTCACAAGATATCATATTCACTGTTCATCCCATCATGGAGCCTTCTATCACTGATATTGATAGCACTACATTAGTACAACCAAAAATGATTCGAGTGAATGGTATGATGCTATTTATAACTATATAAAAGATGGTACCCTTCCCAAACCTATTGCAAGTAACACTCATGCTCGCCTAAAACAATTAGCCACCAAGTACATCATCCTTGCCGATGTGTTATATCAATGCTCCTTTGACAACATTTTTCTTAGATTCCTTAAGGATTCTGAAATTAATATGGCACTCGAGCAGGCTCATGCCAAAAGTTGTGGCGGTAATTTTGGTGCAAAGACCCTAGCACAAAAACTTCTTCGTGCAGGTTATTACTGGAAAAATATGGAAAAACACTGTTATGCATATGTTAAGTGATGTCATAAATGTCAAGAACATAGTCATTTATTTCATGCTCCTGCTTCTAAACTTCATGCCCAAATACCTATTTGGCCATTCTTAGTATGGGGTCTAGATATAATTGGAAAAATCTCCCTGCCTTCTTCCGCTGGACATACGTTTATCATAACTGCAACTAATTATTTCATGAAATGGGTCGAGGCCATTCCTCTTCGATCTACAAATGCTAAGGTAATTTGTCGCTTCATCCTTGAGCACATAATTGCTTGTTTTGGCCTTCCTTCCGCATTAGTCTCCGATAATGGCACACCATTTAAGAATAATGATGTGAAGAAGTTCTTGGAGACTTTCCATATTCAACACCATTTTTTGACAAAGTTCTTGGAGACTTTCCATATTCAACACCATTTTTCGACAAAGTTCTTGGAGACTTTCCATATTCAACACCATTTTTCGACACCTTACTACCCACAATCCAATGGTCAAGCTGAGTCAACTAATAAAGTCCTCAAACAAATTTTAAAGAAAACTGTTAACACCAATCACAAGGACTAGCACACACAACTACATTATGCACTTTGGGCTTATCGTACAAGTGTTCATTCTTCCACTGACTCAACACCTTATAACCTCGTTTATGGTATGGAGGCAATCATTCCTTTAGAGTTATAAATCCCAACATTACGGATTGCTCTCCAAGGTTTGATTGGAAATAACACTTATAGGACTGAATGATTACATCAACTTGAAAATCTCGATGAACAACACATTAACACTCTTGAGCATCTTCAAGCCTATTGCAAAAGGAAACAACATTATTACAATCTCAATGTTATCCCTTGCACATTTGATAAGGGTTACTTAGTTCTATCTGCAAATTAGCGTAATGTCAATGTTGACCCTAATGAACATGGCAAATTCAGTCCTAATTGGTTAGGACCCTATGTTGTCGACAAAAGTTATGGGTCTGGTGCGTATGTCTTAATGGAACTTGATGGAACACCCATCAAAGAACCAATCAGTGCTGCGCATTTGCATCGGTATTATGTTTAATCCCTTTTGAATAGTATGAAATATAAAGTGATGTTGATAAACGTTATGGGACTCTTCCTTATACGCTTTCACATTGCTTCATTTTTGACAATTCTCTTGCAGGTTTTTCTTGAAAACTAAAGTAATTCTTTGTAATTCCTTTAGGTTTCATGCTATTCACTTTAATCTTGTGTGTTGTGTTACATTTCATTTTAGCATAACATACTCAACCATTATGTTGTACCTAACATAAAACTGCAAATATGTTTTAATTAGATCACATACACATTGTTAAATCATGGAGACATTAATTAACGTAATATTGCCAAGGTTGCTTAATTAATCACATTTCCATTTAACATTCAATCACATTTAGACAAATCATAAAACATAAAAAAATTCTATATATACATATCTTCCAAAATTTTATATATACATATCATCATAAGAAACCACATCACCAAGGTCTATGAGAAATAGACCCCTTAGCATTTGTTGCTCGTGATCCGGTACCTGGATATCATGAGATGGTCATGTGTGATCGTGATCGTGACCCACTAAATATGAGTGCAAACTCTAGACCTTGTGCTCGCCCAAGGGCCACATCTCTCTCCTCTCGTAGACGTGCTATCTCTGCATGTAGTCTCTCCATCTCTTCTGGAATTTGTGATGAATGCCCTGCGACCTTTGCCTGATGCAATCATCTCTTCAATCTCTCATAAGCTTTCCGTAGTCTCACAAAAGTCCTGAGTGCCTCTGGCTCCTCCTCCATAATAGGTGGAGGCATGTACTCAGGATCCATCTCCTCCTCATCGATGGATGCAGGTACTATCTCCACATTAGCCTGACGATAGAACTCTCACCATTCTCTTGTCGCTCCTGCAAGGTAGAAACATCACACAATCAATAATCATCATCATGATATGTATATATATAAAGTGACATAATAACTCAAATTACATGCATAAAATCAAATATCATCACCTATGTCTCCGGTCGGATGTGTCACCTCAATGTCATCTTGTACTGGGGGCATGGAGGTTGTGCTAGCCACCCCTCAACTGTGAGTACTAGTGCCAGCTGCAACTGCTGCTCGTGACCTTGTCCTATGGATGGGAAATGAATCTCCCCCCTCATGATGGTCCTTAGCTATTTCCTCATCATCCTCACTCAAGGGTGGCTCCTCCTCTCGTATTGCTCCTCCTCCTCATCCTCTAACTACTCATCCTCATCCTCCTCTCCCTCCTAATCCTCATAATCTAGATCTGCATCCTCATCATACTCATCATCAATCACATCAGTAAATATATCAACAGGTCTATAGTGTGTCTCCTCGGTCCTATCCTCCTACTCCTCTCCATCATTTGGTAGTGGCTTTGCATATTCCACTGGCTCGTCCCTTGGGAATACTAGTGTTGTTCGAGTCACTATCCACCACTCCTCATACTTTGTTGTGGCACCAACATCATCTGCATCAGAGAACGATGGTTGGTCGTGATCAGAATGATTAGAGTCACTCTTGGCTACATGCTTGACCATGAGTCACATTGTATCACCCGGTCTATGTGTACTCCGCACTAGTCTCCTGAAAGAGGATCATGCACGAGGTGGTGTCTATACATTTCCAAACTGTCGCATGACTAGATCATAGTAGAATGGTTGTATTATGTGATCATGATGGCCAACAAAAAATCTATCCATCTACATCCTCCTCTATTGTTTGGTATAATCTGGCCACTGTAATTTCAGTTGATAAGGTCTCCAAAGGACCTCGTCCTCATCCAGTCGGTCAAACCGTACCCTCCAAAAATGCAAATCACCATACTTCCATAGTCACCGCAAAGGATACCTGAAAGCCTGAGGGTACTCCACTGCTGTCGTGCATGGATAACCAATTGGTCTAGAAGTACATTTAATGTGCTTAAGGCACCAAACTTGTAGAAGTGTGTAGTAAACCATACTATCCATCTCTTGGTATACAAACCGCCCCAAATCATAATAGAGATGTGCTAGCATACTCCGACCCTAGGCGTATACTATCCACCGCTCTGCCATCCCTCGAATCATGTGGACTAGTCCTCCCTCAAGATGAACACTTTGACCATTAGGGACAAGTACTAGTGCTATGGTGTGCATCATAATGCATCGAACCATTGGTTCCCGTGAATATAATAACATGGAAAAATCAATCCATCTACTAACTCATGCATCATGAACTGGACCATCTAAATAATACTGTAAATCAGCTCTTTGCTCTAGAAACGTATGGTCTCTACGGAAATATACTTGCTCTCCTTGAATCGACATGTAGAGAATCCAATGTACATCCTCCAATGTGATTGTCATCTCTCCTATGGGAAGATGAAATGTGCATGTATCTGCATCCCATTCCTCGCAAAGAGCCATCAACATGGCATTGTGATATCTCATGGGAGGAATAAGATATGCCCAATAGATCCCAACAGCCTAAAGATGCCCCGTCTCCTCTGCTGATAGTGTTGGAGCCAGATCTCTCAGAAAATTCAGTTGTCTCCCTCCTATCCGATGTCATCCTTGGGCAGGTACCTTTAAAATTTACACAAATATGCTCTAAAATCTTCCTTTTTTTACATTTTTCATCATGCAAGTGTGCTAAAGTTAATCTAGTGTGCTTTTCTAAAGGCCCTAGACACTTTAGACCCCTTTTGGGATATTCTGCAAAGAAATGGGACACTTTGCAAAGAAATGGGACACTTTGCAAAGAAATGGGACACTTTGCGAAGAAACGGGACACTTTGCGAACAAAAGGGACACTGCGGAAAAAGGAAACGCTTTGCAAAAAAAAAATCCAAGACCCTTAATCAACCTAGATATACCTAAAAATTAATTAAATCATTAAAAATTCACACAACGAAGCTTGTAGAACCCACTCACCTCATGCTGACACTCACCTTGTGCCACCAGGTCTCGAAGTTCGTCCAGTCATGCAGGTGTGTATCCCCGTCTGCTCAACATCTTCTCCTCTCACTTGTACCTCTCAAGCTACAAAAAGGTAAAATGAATAGTAAGTGACAAATTACTCCCCTTTACCTCTTTTCATTCATTTTTCATCTCTCTTTTACTCCTATGCATTAAAATAGGGATATTTTCCTTTTTAGAGTTAATAAAGTACCTCTTCTTCAAAACAACATAACGAGAGCTAGGATAATCCATTTTTGACACCATTTGATGCGTTGGAATTGTGATTTCGCACCTGAATCCATCTTATCTGTCATTATGTGACATAGTACTTGGAAATATCCTTCGATATGATATTTTTAATTTGACGTGGCTAGATTGCTACCTTGATTCCACCTTCGTAAAGCAAGTGGAATCAAGGGGGGGCATACATCTACCCTCAAATTTTCTTTCTAAGAGTTAGGCAAAGAGGATTTTTGATAACTGACGAATGTGTGTTGCAGGATGCAGTTTCCTAATGTTGTGGTTTTGCAGATAACTACACTGGGGGCTTCATTCTCCTGCCTTTTGAATGAGTATCCTTTATGTAATAAAGTGCACTAATTAGAATACATTAGCTTGCATACGCACGTAGAGTCATATGGGCACTAAAGTGGGGGCTTAATGTATTGCCAAAAATTGTATACTCTTGGAGAAAGAGACAATTTTGCGGTAAAACTAAGTCCTACTTTAGGCACCTTCCATCAATCACCCCTTAAAATTGCATTTATAGGCCCCTAATACTCATAATTTTGGACTTTGAGGCCTAATTCATTCATAAAACCACTTAAATCCCGACAAATATCACTA
Source organism: Sequoia sempervirens (assembly GCA_007258455.2). Taxonomy (NCBI): domain Eukaryota; kingdom Viridiplantae; phylum Streptophyta; class Pinopsida; order Cupressales; family Cupressaceae; genus Sequoia; species Sequoia sempervirens. Next base: position 1,014,820,005 of record VDFB02271358.1, on the reverse strand, counting down.
AAACCACTCAAATTTTGTGAAACCCACCAAAAATATCCTTGGTGGGACTAAGTCACCCAAGGTGGCAACTTAGTCCCTTTTGGGGTATTTTCCACTTTTGAGTGGGAATTTCATTAAATTCAATTTAATTTTTCAATGGATGTCAGCCTCTTAGGTCTAAATAACAGGGAAACTAGGTGTTGATGCTTATAAATACACATTTTAAGTCATTTTTCACATCTTCTAGTCATTTTTTTACAAAGAAAAAATCAAAAGTCAAGAGAAAAAGTGTCTTACACAAGAAGATTCAAAAGCATTTTGCAGCAAAGTTGAAGCTTTAGGGTAGCAAACTAGGGTTTTTGTAGGTCTACAAGCTCACTTCTTATTCAAGATATCACATTGCAAAGGAGTGATCATCGATGCCTATGATGAATCATGGAGAAATCTAGGTTGAGGAGATGCAACTAGCCATCAAATCACACCTAATGACTTGTTTTTGAAGTGATTCCATCTTCCATGTTCTTCTTATCTTCAGACTTAAGGTTTGCATCACATTTTACATATCATTTATATTCATTTGAAGAGTTGTAGGGTTTCTTGCATTGAAGTCTTGCATCTCTCAAGTGCCATTCATTCACCTCATTCTAGCACATTAGAATACGGTTTTATCTCATTTTCAGCCTTTCCTAGTCTTAGACACAATTAAGGCTAGGGTTTATGTAGATTTTATTTTCTACAAAGTTTAAATACCAACTAGGGGTTTGACCAAGGCAAACCCCCCATTAGAAACCAATTTATCTTCTGTTTTGCAGGATTTCTTGACAATTCAGATCTAGATTTCCGTCAAAGAGAGAGTGCAAGTTGTGGGCTTCCGTTTCCACTTTCGGATTTGTAGAAAATCCAAAGTGGACTAAGTCGCCCATAGTGGCTACTTAGTCCCACTACACTGCTTTTTCAGAAATTTTTACAGATTCCTACACCCTTTTGGCAAAAACATATTTTTGGGCAGATTCCCTGCTCTGGGACTAAGTCGCCCAGACTGGCCTAAGTGTCCCAATTGCCTCAAAAGTCAAAATTTCTAGGATTTTAGTGGCTCCTGTAACCTTCAATCTGTTCTTCATTTTCCAGGTGCATAGTTCCTATTTTACATCTTCATTTGTTCGTTTGTTGCATTAGTTTAGCTCTTCTGCATATCACATTATGTTTTCAAACAAGCTAGTTTTCTTAGATTTCACATCATTAAATCATTTCATTCTCATATCAGAGCATTAGGACATCTTAATTAGGAATAATACATCTCATTAACATTAGTCTTGAGTGCAAACCCTTGCATTTTGGTCCCCCATCCAATCCCCTTTCTCCTTTTAGGTGAAAAACCCTAGGATGAGAAAAGCATTGTGAGGGGGTCAAACCAAAATCATTTTTTACAAAAACATAAAAATTAGGCTCATTGTTTCCTCATATCAAATATATTTAAATTATAACTATAGAAAACCTTTATTGTGCTAAGAATCCAATGTGCTTTGGAGAATATATAATTATTTTGTAATTTCATTATCTTCCTTTGAAAAAATGAATACTCTTTCCATTTATCTTAAGAAAATAAACTCTTCTAAAATTGCATTCCTAATGATAAACTAATATTTATTCTTGGTCAAAAGAAAAATAGAGGCATCACAAACTACACCAAAATTGTTTTAATTTCTATTGTCCTTGTAGGTTTCCACACATTTCTTTTCTTTTTTCATAATTATTTTTACTTTATCATGTTAAAGGGTTTATATGACAATGAAATCTTTTCTCTTTTTTCATTGCTTCAATTCTTTTCTCATCAGATCTTAGAGATAATATATAGAATGATTAAGATAGAAGCATCGACAACATGCAATATAAACCTACATATAATTCCATGCAACACTGCATTATGTGTACACAATTTTTCTATAGTCTAGGTTATCAAATTTTGTATTGCATCAAGCTATTATCTTCATCCAAATTACCAAAGCTAAGTAGTTAAACCCCTCATGTATTTAATTTCCTAATTAGCATTCACTATCCAAATATTTTACCCTCGACACTGTTGGAGTATGGAAAGACATTGAGAGGGGGGGTGAATCGGTGTTTGATAGACAGACCAAAAATTTAAACCTTTTAAATTTTGACAAAGACTTTTAGTTCAGATATCCTTTCTATTTATAACAAAGCAGAGTTATCACTTTGAGAGAATTCATGAAAGGGAGTAAACAAAGATATGATAACATTAACTCGGTCCATTAGACAACTTATGCCAATATGATTTGTGTGAGATATCTTGCACTTGCAAAATATGTGACTGACATTGTTTAACAATCAAAGCATGATGACAAAACAGGTGCAACTCATAAGACTGTGTAAATGAAGAGCAACGTCATTGAATCACTTTAAGACCACTAGATTTCAATGCAGCTTTATGAGACACTGCAACAACTGTGTAATTGAATGACACATGATAAGCATTGAAACAATAGAGAACTTTAGTATATTGTGAAAAATTGAAACATAACACTCTTGAACTATGAAACAATGGAAGAACATGTGATGTGATAGACTAAATTCTCTTCATCACAACATGCAAAAAAATGTTTGGTTAAATAGAGCTTTTTAAACCAGTTTGCAACATATGACTATGAAAGTACTTGTAACAACATATCATATTAACATTGCAGAAATAAGAACTGATAATAGACATTAATGCATCTGATAACTTATGAAAATCAGGTAGACATGAAAAAAAATCACACAAAGACTCATCACATAACACATTATATGTCCTGAGTGGAAAACCCTCTTGGGGAATAAAAACCATTCGAAAAATATTTCTCTTTATTCACTTAGAGCACCAACTCTACATAGTTCAGGAGCACCAACTCCACAAAGTTCAGGAGCACCAACTCCACAAAATTCAGGAGCACCAACTCCACAAAATTCAAGAGCACCAACTCCACAAAAATTAGAAGCACCAACTTCATAAGATACAGGAGCACCAACTCCTTTACAATGCAACACAATTACAGTATTCTATCAGAACCCTAGAAGTGCAATATGCAGTCCTAGAATTTCAATAGAAGACTATAAAATTTTTCATTAAGAACATTGAAGAATGTTGTATGAGAATGACAACATCTTCCTTTATACAGATATATGAAATTCATAAGGATTTTCAATGTAATACAACTTCTGGATAAGTCTGAAGTCTCATATTTTTATTTCAGAAATGACAACTCTTACATAGTATATGATATTACAATAAAAATATCAAAACAAAACAGTGCCAAATCACTATTTTTATAACATCCAAAAATGATACTAACTTCTGCCATCTAACAACAAAATAACTGAGAATTCCATAACTACTTTTGTCACTGTATTCTGTTGTTTTGGAACTGCCTTTCAACTACAAACTACCCGTATACAGTGATAGGTAAAAGAATGATAAACTGTTATAAAAACCGACATTTCCATTTACCCAAAGCCAAAAAGAAAAACCTTTAACCACATGATGAATGGAAACCACAGCCCTGAAAAACCAGACAAGGGTTTCGAAACATTAGACAACATTAACCACTGAAACAAAAGTTCATTTCCCTTAACTATACCTGCATATGGGTTAAAGTAAAATACCCACATTTCCACTATTTTGAAAATGTAAAACCCTGTGCCATGTAACCCCAACATATTTTATTTTCTTGCTTAACGAAAACATTGACCTTTCACATCGTATAACTATTTATGCAAAAGTAGGAACAACAACAACAAAAAATGAAAGATATCACTTGAAAATAATGACCATATCACCATCATTTCTATGTTGGGCCGACCGAAATAACTGTTCTCCTTTCACTCCTACCACTGCTCACACTAGCTGAGCTTTGTCGTATCAAGGAGATCCTCATGATTATTCATAATGATTCAAACATCATTGCAAACCCCAGTGTTTTCCATGTAAGCCTCTGCCTCTCGTGCCCTAATGTGGGCTTTGAAATAAAAATGAAACAACAAAAACCTTAAGCCAAGATTTGATGCAAGCTTATAACCCTAAGTATGCCTTGGGTTAACTTTTGTGGCTCATGATTTAGCTTTCCTGATAGCCTCGGGCTCTTTTAATTTTTCTTTACTTTTCAAAACTGTTATGACACTTTAAGTGCCTGACACCCCAAGTGATGTAAATTAAACATACTTCTAATGTTGATGTTTAGGCCTTTAATAATAAAGGTTTTAAAACCTTAAAAACCAATATGGTGCAAATGGTGAAACATTCAAGGCCTTTATACTATATGAGACACAAGTGATAAGATCTATAGACCTTTTAAACTTTTAACTTCAAACCTTATCACAATGTAAGTATAACCAATATCATAGAATCATTGTTTGCACGAGATCTTATGAAAGTGTAAGCCAAATGCTAGAATCACCCAAGGATTGAAATGGAGAGAAGAACACCTTAATGATCAAACTGAGAGGCCAACATCTATTATGTCTAAGATAATGTTCATGCTGCAGGTCTTCATCAACATCTGACTGGGTTCATATCAATAAATATCACCTTATCGCATAAACAATAGAGAATATACATATAAATGGAAAAACCTAAGTCTTGTAATCTGCATTTTTATATAAACACAAGATATGTCAACATATACCAAATATGCAGAACCATCCAATAACACATGGATACTTCAACACACTTGCACAAACATATCACTTGAATTGTCTGCCCATTTGAGAATGCACCAATGTATACAAGTCAATCTAAGAATCTATAATCTTATGTGTCTTGTGTACAATGTATACCATCTGCACAAACCATCAACTGCGTTTATCAAATGTATCTGCCCTAAATATCTATCATCATCAAATCAACAACTGTATCATCAAATCATCAATTGTATCATCATTGTCTAAGAACAAGTTTTGTCATCAAGGACAAACCACATATTATAAACAACTGAAATCCAACAAGCACATGATTAGCTTTATAATTTTTATAATTAACATTAATTAATTATCATAGATAACTAGTTATGAAAAATGTATTTTCCTTTACAAAAAAATCCATGTAATTATAACCTAAATTAGAGCTTAAATTAGTCAATGATTTCACATTTAAGATACTAGACAAATGAATAGTAATGATAATTAAAAATTGAGCTATATTTGAGGTTTTACTTGGAAAGTGAATTGATGTTGATATGAACTTATGAATTAAAATATAAAATTGACTAAAACTAGAGAATCATTGGACTTTGGACAAGATCACATTCTTTACCAACTATCAACTAGATAACATATTATACTACAAAGAATAGTACTCTCCACTATGTGGCACTTGTTTAAAGAATCTAGAGTAGCATGTAATAACCACCCTTGATTATTATTATTATTTTTTATTATGATGTAGATTGCATATTCGTTTGGTTTCAAGGTTCCATTCAACATGTGTGCCATTTATAGAAACAACATTGTATTGAAAGGAAATGACATGTAATTGCAACATATCATATTGAAACATTACAATTTATCTTAGCATAATAATAATTGAAATCACACTTAAATAATTACATATAAGACTTGATTATAGTCATATAAGGTCCATTCCATTGTCATACATTAAGCAACAAATACATACAACTCCTAATGGAAGAAACCAAATGCATAAAATATCAAACCCCAACACTCTCCTTCACATTGGTCAACATTCAACTAAAAAAAGATACCATTAACATGATGTTGGAGACCTCTATAAGTTGTTGTTTTGAGAAGGGTCTGAAAATGCAAACCCCCAAAATGGTACGACTCCCTAGGAGGGGCGATCAACTCTAGTAAATTAATCCTTCACCAAACAATACAAATGAGGGCTCAAAATGAGTTGCCTAGCTACAAGGAATCCATAGAAACAACACTCACAATGATGCACTTCCGACATATAGAGTTACGAGTAGATTTATGCTTCCAACCACTCTGAGAATGTACTTTTCTAAAACTTAGAAAAAGTGTATAAAACCTCTGGATATGTAATCAAGTAACTCAAAACACACTCCCAAAAGATGCAAACCATTTATAAAACCAAAATCTTCAATCCCAACTCAAGATACGAAAAATATCTTCATTCTAACACACCAAAATGATGAATATCATTAAATATGTGAATGCAAAGGTGATCCCTGAAGTAGAATCACTCCAACCAACTAGGGTGGATCTCTCACCACTGAAACTACAACTAGAGATGAGGGTTTTTGTCCTCAACCAACAGTATACAAATCCTAGAGAAAATCCAACAGAGTTTCCTTAAGTTTCCAAAGTTCTCATATTTATAAAGTGAGGGAAAAGTTAGGGAAACTTGCATTTGAATTTGAATATATTTTCCCTCTCATTTCACTTTATGAAATGCCATTAATTTACCCCAAGAGGGACGTCCAACTTTATGCCTCCAAAATTTCACTTTTGATTTTTATTTAAAATTGACATTAGGCCCAAACTAGACATCCCACCTTATAAGGCATAATATTATCCTTAAAAAATAATAAATAAACTCCCTTTTAGGCACCACACAAGATAAAACATTGTCCCCTTTTTAAAAGCAACTTTGCTCTACTAGGCCAAGGGGGTCTTTAATAAATTAATAACATAAGTCATAAAATCCCATTTTGAAGACTTAAGAGAATAATATGCCAAAACATTAGAACTCACCAAACTGTAATTGCCAAGCATTTCCCAAACTAGAAACCCTGCACTACACTATTTCCAAGACAAGTTTCCCAAAATAACACTTACTAAAAATAAGATATTGCTAAAAATAGTAAGTGTGTCCAAAAACCAAATTGGCCCAATTGTGATACCCTGAAACTTACTAAAAATAGTAAGTGCTAAAAATAGTCATTGCTAAATATAGCAATACTGACCACCAATGATCATAGAAAGCCTAGAAAAGCCTAGAAAGATCTCTAGCAACACTAATATACTCCTTTGAATATGTAAAAATAGATCTTGAAAGATAGTACCAACTGCCAAATGAGGAAACCCTAAAAAGGGGGACATTACAGTCCTCCCTTCCCAAAGATTGCTTGTCCTCAAGCAATGCCATCACAACTCCAGGAAAAATAGATTGATCCACATTAAAAACAAGTAAGATTCCAGCTCTCATGGTGATGTTGAGCCACTTTGATAAAAACTGTGATAACATTGTGCCACAAGAACACCCTCCTCTCTTGGAAACTAGGAAGGTAATCATCATCAAATCCAAAGTTGAGACACCTATAAGGGTTGAAACCTAAACCATGAAACATTGCCACATCCTTGTAAGGTCCATAATTGTAATCCTTGTACCTAACATGGTCCTAGGTAGCTGGAAGAAATATCTACTCAACCCAAAACCATACTCCTTAATATACCTCTTCAAGGTGTTATGCAAAGTCATAATGGTAGTTGCAAACTCCCATGTAGCATCCTCTATAGGCAGATATCTCCATCCTATCAAATGCTTCATGATCACCCTACTCCTCAACCTATGGTTGTATCTCCCATAGAGAAAATAAAAAATGGTATGCAAGGTAAGATATGCTGGCCAACAATTAGACAAAACTATCCATACACACTTGAACTCAGTTCGGCTCCATTCCCCAAAACTTGAAATTCTACTCCTCCCTGCAATCTACATGTATAGAGACAAGTGATATTTGATATGATCTCTAAAGCACAACCACCTGTACCAAACCTTTCGCTGCTTCACTTTGATATAAACATCACTCAACCAAGGTTTGTGAAGCAACTCACCTAGATCCATGTGAAGAGATGTACCAACCACACCAATACTTATGATGGTGTCAAGAGTACCTCTACTATCATAGGATGTTAGGACCTGATCATCCTGCAAGTTCCCAACACTATAGTAGCAAACCAAACACTCCAATCTACCCAAACAATTGCAAAAATTGATGTATAATCTGGAAACTCCATGATAAAAAAAAGTAGAACCATCAACCAACAATGTGTGAGTTAGAAACCAATGGATTAGGGTTGGAAATTTCCTGCTCTCATGCCCATCTCCATTCCTTGGACTATAGTCCAATTGAAACCCAACATCTACAAGAACATGCCACTCAAAATCAAATACCTTCATGACATCAACTTCACATCGCTCAAGTCTTGAAATTAGGATAGCCTTATGCTCCTTCAAAGAATCATCATCATGACAGTGTGGTTTCAAAACTATAAGACACTATCTCTTGTGGTCTTGTTGATCTTGTGAGATATTGATGGTTTATGTTCATTATCTTATATTCTATTATGTTAGATATCATGGATAAATGATAGTTGTTCCTATACATCAAAGGATGCTCATATTTTGATTGTTAGCGGATATGGTAAACTAACTAATCTTATCTAACTAATAGTTGTTGTGATTGCTTGTGATAGCCAAATGAGTTTCATTCCTTGTCTACGTAGGTATGCAATGATCGAGATGTTCAATTGTTGGTAATATTATTATGTATACTAAGTGGATTACATCATGTTAGGTGACTATATGTTATGGTTTTGAGTAGATGTGATTATAAAAGATTATTATTGATATTCAATATTTACTTGTAGTGATATTCATTATAAATTAGATAGATTATTGGCATAAGTGGTGATATTTTGATAACAAGTAATATGATCAATTATTGATTGACTTTAATAGGTATTACGCAAGTAGGGAGTGTCAAATTATATGTTACTTGTGTATATTAGTAGATTTAATTTTCTAGTTGATTATCATCCTTGGAATGCTATTTTTTATATGCCATTGCTTCAATCATTATTAATCATGAGTAATACTGTAACTCTTTTTGGTTGAGTGAATAGGTGAAAATTGGCCAATATTGATCAGGGATCACATAGCTACTTTATTTTATTCTTGTGAATTTTTGGGCTTGTCAAGGATATGTGATTTAACCTTGTTGTGTGTATGTGAGAGCTTATTTTATTATTCCCTTGAGTTACCTTTTTAATATGATCACTTATTTTTTGTTTTATGAAGTCTTTATGTGGTATTTAATTGTTTAAAAAATTTCTTAGGTGGTAGGTTTATAGGTTAGGGGTCTTTTATCCCATAAAACCCCTTTAATGGAGTTGGGAAACCACTCTAATTACCCACTTATGAAAAGTGACGAAAATTGGAGTTGGTTGGGTAGTTGGGAAGTTATAGAAATGTGGTTGCCCTTTCCCTTCTATTTATTCTTTCTTCTTATGAGGAGAAGGGACTTCTCTCTTTTTCTTTTGGTCTTTTGGTTGCTTTCACATTTTGGGAGAAGAACTCTTGGGAAGAATGGCCGAATAGGGCTTGGAGAAGGAGAGACTACCACTTTTTGGGATTAGCATTTAGTTTGGTAAGGTCTACCCCTTTGTAGATCTTTGTTTATAATGTAAAGGAATATACACCAAGAACATCTAACATGATTAATTCACCTAGAAGTCCACTTAGTTCTCCCCACTATATTAGAACTGTGATTGATACTGCAGGACTAATTCTTGGAAGTTCCTTTAAATGGAGCCATCCTGCTAACAAGATTAGCATCTGGCATCAGAAAATTTCTCTGAAAGCCTTAAATATGTTATTTTTGGTAAGTTAATATAGATCAGTGAGCCTTAACCCTTCATTGAAATAAAAAGAATAGTTACAAAGGTTGTCATATAAAAATCCAACAATATAAGTTAATATTGAAGAATAGTTAATACTGAATCATACAACAATGGAAAAAATACAGAGCAAGGTTCTGTGGGTGGTTGAACCCCTGACCTCGTAGAAGTCAATGGCTTTGCAACTAATGGGTAACTAGCAAGGCTAGCCCATGTGTCCAATACAGTAATTGCGCATTGGACTTCTAAATAAGAGCCCATGGAAATCTGCAGCCATGCCCATCGTCACCATTGATCATGTGATGGTACCATACAACCCTTAGCTTATCATTATAGCTTCCGGCAGATGCTTTACACAATGTAATTGATTTGCTTGCATGCCTTATGAAGCTGAAAACTCCGAAGGTTTATAGGAGGAAAATTCCGGTGAACCAAAAATTGACCACCGATGACATTTTGCAAAGAATTCAAAGCTATAATCAGATCTGAAAAATAATGTACTCTGATGGGGTCTCTTTTATGAATCCTATTTCTAAATAAACAAAATCTTGTATTGAGAGAGCCGCACAAGTCCGATCCCCTTAGAATGAACTCCTATAGCTTCCAAATCATGCAAGGAATTCAGGTCTGAAATCATTAAATGTCCTCTGCTCACAAAATTCACCAGATTTCCTTTTTTTTCAGAAAAGTAGACCCTTGACAGAAGAAAAAAATGCATCTGAACACCTTGTGAGATATTGTCACTCCTCTGAGCACTCTTATTGCAGCAAGACCAGAGCTTAGGAAGTTTTCTAAACCCTAAATTCTGATTCGATGTGAGATTAACAATACAGGGCCATGATTCCCTGTTGGGAACAAACCTCTTTCATGTTCCCTCCACTCCTGATGACAAACTAATTAAGGGGTAGTAATGGCTTGCGATCAATTGTAGTTAGTGTACAACGTCTATTGTGTTTTGATAGTATGATTATGTGTTAATTGTTTGTCAGCTTTGGGTGGTTATAAGAGTTGGTTGGTAGTTGTGTTCCTCTTGGCAACTGTCAGGTCTTTTGAGTAGATTTTGTGTTATGAAAGAAAGCAGTATGATCTAGTTAGATTGACTCTGATCCTTGGCTAACCATCTCGGGTCTACTTCTGTAATAAATTCATGTGTGAATAAAGATATACGTTTACTCCTTTATCTGGTATGCATTATTAATTCTGCTTATTGTTTCAAGTATTCATTTTATCAGTAAGGAAAGTAAACAATAATGTTTTATTTTTTATTTGTCTTTTGTCTGGTTATTAATGCTTGTTTGGTCTGCTGACTCTTAGAAGTTTTTGTATTGCCATTGTTGAATTTTGTTTAGCTTAGATACTATTTATATAGTTTTTTCCCTTGGTGGCTGTAATCATGCTTCAATATTGTTGGATTTTTATATGACAATCCTTGTAACTATTCTTTTTATTTCAATGAAGGGTTAGGGCCCACTGATCTATATTAACTTACCAAAAACAATATATTTAAGGCTTCCAGAGAAATTTTCTAATGTCAGATGTCAATCTTGTTAGCAGGATCGCTCCACTTAAAGGAACTTCCAAGAATTAGTCATGCAGTATCAGTCACAGTTCTAATATAGTGGGGAGAACTAGGTGAACTTTTAGATGTTCTTTAAAAAGTTTGAGATTCAACAATGGAATAACTATTTATGGGAATAGCTATTTAGAGGTTAGGATGATAAATTGTAGTATGGGTGTTTGCATTGTGCATAGTATGTTGTGTAATTTGTTTAAGGAACCCTTGTTAATAGTGGCATGTGTGTAAGGAAAATCTATGTGACTCTTAGAGCTCGGGAGTGGATCAAACTTCAATCCTATGGTTGGGAGGAGAGCTTTGTGGCCCTATTATTATTTTTTTGTTGATTTCTTATTTTCAAGTTTATATGTGGGAGTTGGAATCGATTGGGAGACTCATCAATAGTAGGTTTCAAGAGAAATTCAGATAGATTCAAGCCTCCTTGGGTGAACTTATGTCAAATATGCGTTGTGAATTATGTAAAGGAGGTTGTTAATTCTAGTCATTATGTATTTGCAAGAAAAGCATGTAGGGACATGACATTATAAGGCATAGTTGCTTTAGTGATTGAGAAGTTTGAAATATTGCATCTAGGCAATAAAATAGAGAGGAAGTTGAGTTAGTTGTTCAAGGATAAGTTGATTTAGGAAGGATCAAGTGTCCTTGATATATGTGTCCTTGTGCATGGGGTTGTTGTGTAGAAGCATGTATCAAACTTATTAGATGTGTAAGATAGATAGCGATCTTATTGTTTTCAATATTTGATTAGATTTGCATTGAATCCAAAATAGTGAAAATATTAATCTTAGGAATTTACTAATCTATAATGGTAAATTTTAAAGGTGGATTCAATTAAGTTTGTAAAAGAAAAAAGATTTCTTTGAATTATGAATTAAATTTGAAAGTGTAACTTCTCCACAATAAAAAAATGAACCAAAACAATTAACAAAATTTTATATTTAATAGTAGATAGTAGTATTGATATATGTTTATGCATATTATTTAAATATGAAAATAACTATTTTAGATTTAATATCAAACATTTTCTCCGATCACAAGAAATTTTCTTATTGATATGAAATAAAGAAATACAAATACTTATACTTAATCATTTGATTGTATAAAATATAAGTAATTATATAAATATTTAATCATTTGTTTGTATGTAAAATTTACTTACTTTAACTATAATCATAAATAATAAATAAAAAAAATAAAAATAAAAGTTTGAATTGATGAAGGAAGGAGTTGTTGACCCTGGTGGAGACCCCCAAAAAGGTCAACCCTGGGCCGATTGATGGATAGGGGAGGCGAGGAGGGACGAGGGAGGGAGAGTGCAACCCATCGCCTCCCCAATCTCATCAATACCTAATTCATAGGGTCAATATTGATAATCACCCTATGAACTATGCTAAGTAATCATAACAGACCACTATTCAAATACAACCCAATTTAATGCTAAGTTTAATTTAGTCATGTGGTAATGGAAATACAAATCTCTCTATGTGTGGGTACGACGGTCATAGGAGAAGGGTGGCAAGGTTTACGCCCTATGGTTGGGCGGTAATTTCCAACAAATATGGGATTAGACACCAACTAGTTTAAATTCCATGGAAATCTTTAAGCACACAACCATATAAATGGCGCTGAGTTGACAAGAAAATGTCAATAAAACTCACTCAGATTCATCCAGGCAGTAGCCTATAAATGTAAGATGAGAATCAATTCTTCTAGACTAAAATAAACAACATTTAAATGAATCTTCAACTTGTAAACCGAGCAAAGTGACAGGCCCACATTAAATTTGAGAAAAGAAATGGATCTCCAACCAGATTAACATGCCTTCATAGAGGAATTCAACATCATCTTTGATAAAGGCAATGAAGGATGCAGTTTTAGATGAAATGACATTAGTTAGTAGTTGGTTTTTAGTTAGAAATAGTTTGTTGTAATTTAGTGATTGTTTAAATTAAAATTTGTTTTTCTAAACCAATTGTTATTGAACATGAAGATAAATTTGAATGTTTTATCATTGACATTATTGAGCTTTAATTCAATATAATTAGAATCTTAGTTCCCTAAAGATAAAGATAATTAAATCACCTCTCAAACAGATGTGGGTTCAACTATGATGATTACAAAAAAATAACTTAGCAATGTGCAATATGATAATGGTAAATTATATAATTAAGTTATAGAGGAAAAAAATTTAGTTGGAAAATTTGTCTCTCGTTAGAGTATATAGAGAAAAGCTCTAATCTATTTCCAATTAATTGAAGAATTGAAAATTTATTTCCATGTTGACATTTAGACGTAAATATTGAGTACAATAATTGATATTAGCATGATTAAGTTCAATAATAATAGAATCTAGTTTAGGTCTATTATAATGATTGTTTTCCTTTTTGACATATTGATGAAGTGAAGATTTATTCCATAAATTTATTGTCATGAATTTTCTTTTCAATGTGTGTGTGTGTGCACGCACATACATATATCCATATATATAGATGTTAGTGAGTAATATTTATTTTTGAATATAGTATGATCTATAATGATTTAAAATTTGTGAGATTGATTACTTGTATACAATTTTAAATGCTTAATTGTTCATCGAATTGAATGATACGAGTGTTGAGTAATCAAATTGGTAATGTTTAGTCAAGGGATATACCTTAGTTTGTTTTAATTGTTAGTAAGGGGACTTATCCATAAAAGTTTTATTCTCTTTTAATAAATGTCTTGTTAGGCCTTTTAGGTTAAATGACCTGCTTACTTGAATAGAAATAAGAAAGAGTGTCAATAACATATAGTAAATACAATTATTCTAACTTAGAACTTTTCAGTGTTATATCGATAATTTTTATAGTCAAGTCAGAGTTAACAAAAAAAAACTATCATTGATGTAGTCAAGAAGTTGATCCTTAGTGATCCTTTTGTAAACAAATTTTATAGATACAATACAGTCTACCGAGCAACTAAACCATGAGTTCAATTGTGATTAGCAGTGTTGGCATTTGAAAGGAATAGTTCAATATTTTTTATTGTTTAAATTTAAATGACCCGTTTGAGTAATTTGTAATTGTAAAATAAAAATAAAAAGAATAAAGAGATTAAATAATATTAAAAATAGATATTGTGGGTGACATTAATATTAAACTTGGTACTTATGAGGAAGGTATTGAGAAGTAAAATATTAATATTGAGTGTTAAAGTAATATTATTATAATCATTACTTATCAAGAAAATAATACTATCAATATTAGTAATGTTCTAGTGGATATAAATATTAAAAGGGGATGTTAAAGAATAATGGTAATCATGATACTAATATATGTATTATTAAAATCATTGTGATTAAGGATATTTAATGTTCACCTTCTCATTAGTATGTTGCTATGTTCATATGTGGTGGACAATTATTGGTGTTTATTAAAAAAAATTGATGGTTGTGTATTGTTTAGTTGTGTAAAATTTGGGGCATGACAAAAACACAAGTAGACTCAATGAGCTCTCCAACGATGGTTAGACTCCCTACCAAATCTGAATTGTAATTGTTTCCTTCTACACATGCATACATATCATTATGTGTTGATCCACAATGTGTATGCATAACTACCTCCCCCTTAATCATGACTTGAACCTTCAATGGGCTCTCCAAATGGTGTGACTCATGTTCCTTAAGAGGAAGATTTTTTGAACAAAATGAATTTTCTAAATCATACCTCTCATGGAACCCATGCACAACTGATTGCTCCTTGTGTTCTACTATGATAAGAGGTTCATCCCACACACGTCCATAGCTTCTTCCCTTGGAAGAAATAGGGGTCGAAGAAATGTCTCTTTCTACTACCTCCCATGACCTATATGATTGCATTGCTCCTCGACCTTCTGTAGGTGTTGTTTGTTCTTGGGCAACAAACAATTTGGCTTCTTTAGCTCTCCTTGGCCACTCATGACAAATACTTCGAGTCCTCTTTACATCCTCTATGCCATGATGCACAAAATCAAACTGTGTGTGGCTTGGATCCACAACCATTACCTCATGCTTAACCACCAACTCTTGAGTGTCAAAAAGGTAAGGTCTCTTACCACTATCATCCTCATGTGGTATGGTTGCCACCTCAATATTATGTAAAGGTAAAGGACTATTGTTCCAAATCAAAAAATTGGAATTTGCCTCATACCCTTTTGTAGTGCCTTATAGGGCCTCATGTACTCCTTCCTTCATTGTTGGATGCTCATCATCAAGTGTTGGTCCAAGAAGTGTGTCAAGTTGAATACCAAGTGTATTACTTGTTATCCCATGGTTGCAAGTTATATCTTCATGTGGGCATTTCTCCTCTAATCTCAAGACTTCACATTCTTGATGTGTTACTCGATCCCTGCCACAACATTGAATCATCTTGGTATGATGAGTGCTTGAATCTTCATGTAATGCTTCATCCTCATGAAGTTCATCCAAATCTTTTCCCATTTGTCTAACCTCCATAATTTTTGTGTTGGATTGTTGTTCTTTGGATGTGGCTACCATAGATGACTGAATTTCTGATTTTGAAGATGGACAATGTGTCAAACTCAACTCTAAACAAAGTTCGCCAACCTGATCTTCTGATTCTTGAAGGGCCAATTGAGTACTCTTCAAGGACTCCCTAGTACCCTTAAGCTTGAAGGTAAGCTTGAAGGTAAGCTTATCAACTTCTTCTTCATTTCCTCTCAATGCTTCAAGATATATTTCAACAATCTTGAAGAGATTATCTCTATCTAAAAGTAGGTGTAAATAATTTGATTTCATTGCTATCAAAGATTTTTTGAGCATCTGCAAATCTGCAAGAGAAAGTTCTCCTTCAATGCCTTTTTGTCTCCTCTCAAGTGGTGCCTTCCAAAAATGATCTTCAATTATCCTGTGAGTGTTATCAAAATGAGTTAAGGTTGCAACAATCATATCTTCATTGAACTTCAATTGGCTCTCCAAATAATGAGACTCATTGGGCCTATGATTAAGATCATCTTCATACGCTAAATTTTTTTATTTGTTTTCATAATCATGCACCTCCAAATTAGCTTCCTCTATCAAAGGGTCACCATCAAGGTAATCATGATCTTCCTCAATGGATGATCTATAAATTGTATGAACAACTATGACCTCCTTAACCATTAAGTGATCCTCCATATCTTGCAATGTCAGTTCAGTCTTATCCAAACCTCTTTGTTCACTACATACTGAAATTTCCACATTGCCATCATATGTATGAACATCCATCTCAAAGACACCCAAACCACAATTTGATTCCTTGCCAAGATGAGGTAAGGGTGATGAAGCAATGCTATACTCAATTAGAGGAATATCAAACAAACTCCTACCTTCTTGTAGCTAATCTAATATGGCTAGTTCGACAATTTACATGGCGGTATTTTCCTCCATCTTCATGTGCTCTTCATTTGTAGCTTCAATAATTGACTCTCCTTCACCAACTTGATGAAAATTCTCAACATTAGGATGAGGATCAAACTCGAAAAGTTCACCAAGTCTTTGTTTATAATCAACTCTATGCATTAATGAATCAAATTTGTGTTCAATATCATCATCAAGATGTCCAAAATTAGCTTCTTCAATAGCATCCTCATGGCTTACATTGTTCTCTAAGATTTGAACATCATCAGGGTCAAAAGGAAATTCATCCCATGTAGGATCCTCATTATACTTAGGTGCCAACACACCCGGATCCCAAGTGCTAAAAGGTTGATTGCTCTGTTCAGGAAAAATGTGATTACAATACTCTTCATGAATGGTTGCTTTTGTGAATAGATCACTGTCCAACTCCCTAGTACTGACATCATTATAGTCATGCCCTTCCATAGGCTTGGATTGAGGTTCAAGCCAAACACCACCTGATTCATCATCACTGAAATAAAATATAGGACCATCATCATTAGCTGATTTGAAGACATCATCATAATTACCCTCAACATGCTCTTCTTTTGAAAGTACATTATTGAACTCATCATAAACGTAAGCTCTGTTAGAATCATCTAGGAATTCATTAGTATTTGAATCATCACTGGATGAATCTGAATTAAGATTCAAGGCTATTGTTGTGTCTTTTTTGTCAAAAAAATCATCATCATTGCCAATTACATGTACGTCCAAGAAGTTGTTTTGGGGCTCTGGCACACATTCCCCATATGTCAAGGCATCTTCTCCATCCAAATTTTTAGGTTTTGCAACAATCCTTGAATATGTCTTTTAATGTCAAGGTCCTTCATTAGCATGGCTAGTTCCTACATCAACTCAAATATAGACTTATTTGTAGTCATCTTTTAACTTTGCTTCTAGAAACTATCAAAGAGAGACATGTAGATGTTGGTCACCAACATGCAAAATAGGTGTGAACCACTAAAACTGATAAACACTACTAAAACTCCGACATGCAACTGAAGAATTGTAGCAAAGTTAGAACTCCTACAAACTGACAGGAAAACCAACTCTGATACCACTGTAATAACCACCCCTATTTTATTTTATTTTACTGAGTATGATGTAGACTGAGTATGATGTAGATTGCAAATTTGTTTGGTTTCAAGGTTCCATTAAACATGTGTGGCATTTATAGAAATAACATTGCATTGAAAGGAAATGACATGGACTTGCAACATATCATATTGAACCATTACAAATCATCTTAGCATATAATAATAATTGAATTCAGACTTAAAGAAATGCATATTGGACCTGATTATAGTCATATAAGGTCCCTTCCACTGTCATACATTGAGCAACAAATGCATACGAATCCTCATGGAAGACACCAAATGCATAAGCTATCAAACCCCAACACTCCTTCACATTGGCCAACATTCAACTTAGAAAAGACACCATTAACATGTCGTTGCAGACCTTTGTAAGTTGTTTTGAGAAGGAAGTTTGAAAATGCAAACCCTCAAAATGGTATGGCTCCCTAGGAGGGGCGATCAACTCTAGTAAATTAATCCTTTACCAAACAATACAAATGATGGCTCAAAATGAGATGCTCAGCTACAAGGAATCCATAACAACAACACCCAAAATGATGCACTTCCCACATACATAGTTATGAACAAATTTATGCTTCCATCCATTTTGAAAATGTACTTTTTCAAAACTCAGAAAAAGTGTATCAGACCTCTAAAAATGTAATCAAGCAACTCCAAACACACTTCCAAAAGATGCAAACCATTTATCAAACAAACCAAAATCTTTGATTCCAACTCAAAATATGGAAAAATATCTTCATTCTAACACAATCAAAATGATGAATATCATTAAATTTGTGAATGCAAAAGTGATCCCTAAAGTAAAATCACTCCAACTAGCTAGGGCGGATTTCTCACCACCGAAACCAACAACTAGAGATGAGGGTTTTTGTCCTCAACCAACAATATACAAACCTTGGAGAAAATCCAGCAGAGTTTCCTTAAGTTGTCAAAGTTCTGAAATGCAAATGAGAGCTCAAACTCATATTTATAAAGTGGGAAGAATTAGGGCAACTTGGATTTGAATTTGAATGTTTTTTCCTTTTATTTCACTTTATGAAATGACATGAAATTATTCTAAGAGGGGCATCCAACTTTATGCCTCCAAATTTTCACTTTTGATTTTTT
>VDFB02271358.1:1014757505-1014801076 GCA_007258455.2 Sequoia sempervirens | reverse complement strand
ATTTCGTTGTCATTATGGGCACTATGAGTTCTTGGTCATGCCATTTGGTTTGACAAATGCACCTACCACATTTCAGTCTTGCATGAATCATATATTTAATAAGCAGTTGCGTAAATTCTTATTGGTATTCTTTGATGACTTGCTCATTTACAGTCGGACTTGGGAGGAGCACTTGAGACATCTTGACGAGGTCTTGAGTATCATGGAGGAGCAGTCACTCTACGCTAAGGCTTCAAAATGCGAATTTGGCCTTAGAGAGATATTGTATTTGGGGCATGTGATCAGTGCAGAGGGAGTACAGGTCCATCAGGAAAAGATACAGGCGATACTTGATTGGCCACCACCTAGGACACTCACAGAGTTGCGAGGCTTCTTTGGATTATGCAGTTACTATAGGCGGTTTGTGAGGGGATTTTCATAGTTGGGAGCACCTTTGACAGATTTGACAAAGAAAGGTGCATTTAGTTGGTCAGAGGAGGCACAACGAGCTTTCGATAAGCTCAAGCAGGTGATGAGTAGTTGCCCAGTATTGGCGCTTCCGGATTTCACACAGCCATTTGTTTTGGAGTGTGATGCTTCAGGTGAGGGCATAGGAGCAGTGTTGATGCAAAATAGACACCCCATAGCTTTTGAGAGCCGTAAGTTGAGGGCACCAGAGAGACTATACTCCATCTATGATAAGGAGATGCTCGCCATTATGCATGCCTTGGCGAAATTCAGACAGTACTTAGTTGGAGGGAAGTTTGTGGTGAGGACCGATCACAACAGTCTTAGATACTTCTTGGAGCAGAGGGATTTAAATGAGAGGCAGCAGAAGTGGGTCAGCAGGATACAGGCATATGACTTTGATATAGAGTATGTGAAGGGAAAAAAGAATGTTGTGGCAGATGCCCTCTCTAGGAGACCTTCAGCTTGCTCACTTTCAGAGATTTCCGTAGACTGGAAATCCCTCTTGTTGGTAGAGTACTCCAAGAATAAGTTTGCTTGTGAGTTGTTGGATGGGTTGATTCAGGATGACAGGTACAGAGTAGTGGATGATGTGATCTACTACAAGGATAGGATCTACTTGGTGCCAGAGTCTAGATTGAAGGAGAAAATATTGCAGGCTTCTCATGACACTCCCTTAGCAGGCCATCAGGGCTATTTCAAAACTTACAGGCAGGTCAGAGAGAGATTCTCTTGGAAGGGCCTCAAGGATGATGTATTGAGACATGTTAGGGAGTGTGTGACTTGTCAGCAGAACAAGTTAGAGCATATGCATCCAGCCGGACTACTACAACCATTGCCTATCCCAGAGCAGAAATGGGAAAGCATTTCTATGGACTTCATCACGGGTCTACCTAAGGTACATGGGAGAGATAGTATTTATGTGGTGGTAGATCGGTTGACGAAGTACGCACACTTCTTTGCTATTCCGACTGAGTACAGGGCACCACAGGTGGCTGAGTTATTTTTCAAGGAGATCTTTAGATTGCATGAGCTACCCCGGAACATAGTCAGTGACAGGGATAGTAGATTCATGAGTGCATTCTGGCAGGAGTTGTTTAGGTTGGCGGGCACTGAGTTGACTCCGAGCACGAGTTATCACCCTCAGACAGATGGACAGACAGAAATTGTAAACAAATGGATTGAGGGGTACTTGCGCAACTACATTGCAGGACAACAGCGGGCGTGGATTAAGTGGTTGCACTTGGGGGAGTATTGTTATAATACCACTCATCATATGTCCATTGGGATGAGTCCTTTCAGAGCCTTGTACGGTTATGATGCACCTTCATTCACGGAGATGGCTTTTGGTGAGAGCAGGGCTCCCAAAGCCAAGGATTGGATTCAGGAGAGTCAGGATATCTTGAGGGCACTCAAGAATAACCTACAGGTGGCACAAAATCAGCAAAAGACATATGCTGATAGACACACGGTTGAGCGTAGTTTCGAAGTTGGTGATTTAGTATACCTTCGCTTGCAACCGTATAGACAGTCTTCTCTCAAGAAGAGCGGAGCCGAGAAGCTCAAGCCTAGATTCTATGGGCCTTACAGGATTATCAGGAGGGTTGGAGAGGTAGCATACGAGTTGGAGCTGCCAGAAAGCAGCAAGATTCACAACGTGTTTCATGTTTCGTGTCTTAAGAAGGCACTAGGTCAACAGGTTACTTCTTCTTCAGAGCTTCCACCATTGGATGAGGAGGGACATTTGGTCCTAGTCCCTGAGGAGATTGTAGACACTCGAGAGAGGAGGTTGAGGAAAAGGGTGGTGAAAGAGTATTTGGTGAGATGGAGAGATTTTCCAGCTGAGGATGCCACATGGGAGAATGAGCAGATTCTTCAACACCCGAGTCTACAATTGCTTGAGGACAAGCAATTTCGGGAAGGGAGGACTGTAATGTCCCCTTCTAGCTAGCCACTCAACGGGCCTTGTTGCCTTTTTAACTCCCGAAGGCAACTGATGGAGTCAGGGAGTCATTTTGTTAATTGTTTATTTATTACCTATTCTCTCAAGGGTGGTATTAAATAATTAATTAAATCTTTTGCTAAGTGACTTTATTAAATGATAAAAGTGACTAAGGGTGAATATTTAAAAGAATTGGACTTTGGAAAGTCACTTAAACTTTTGTGAGCAATTTAAAAGAAATAAAATAAGTCACTTTATCGGACTTCTTTGGAAGGGAAATGAGTAAAAAGGAAAAAGGAAGGGATTCATTCGGACCCTTTCAACTTTTTGGAAATAGCCTTGTGTTTCACGGGAAGAGTGAGTTCCTGATTCTAGGGTTTGAAGACCCTCTTCGTCCATGTTTCAAGTGTGAGATATCACCCCTAGCTTGGGATCGCGCCATTGTTGTGAAGAAGTTCGAGTTCATCATTCTGGAGTTCGATTTTGTTTGCTGTGGAAATCGCGTGAGTTCTTCTGTCGCTGGGCGCTTTAAGTTTTGGTTCGAGTTTCGTCTGGAGCTGGGCGTATCAACATTAGGGCCTTTGAGTATTGTTTTGGGATTGAGGACATTGTGAAAGAGGCGTTCGAGCTAACCATTCTGTGTATGAGTCGCTGGAAGCAAAACGTGGACAGTAGGAAGGTCGAGTAGCTGGCTCAAGTCAAAACGTGAGTCTGAGAAGGGGATTCGTGGCTTTTCACAGCTGACTGGGTGCTGCAATAAAATACTGAGGCCACCTCCAGGTCTGGTCAAACACTTATTTAACATTTTCTATTTTGCTCCATTTTCTTTTAATGTCTGAAGCTTTCTCTTGAGTGATTTTAGTTTAGCGGACAATAGGGCAAATGCCTATGTGGTGATAATTTTGAATATGGTCTGCTGTCAAGCTTGATGTAAACCTCACTCAATACCCACATTATCAGTCTGCTACAAGTACCTTTAGTGCTGCTGTATATGCTCAAGAAGCAATATAAATCATCGTGGATGCTGTCATTTTGTTAGTCAAGCTGCTGGGTGGAAATATCAATGTAATCTTTGCACCTTAAAAATCATTCCACGGACATTACTGTATCATTACCTTAAAGCAGATTATAGTTGCAATGACCTGTCATTAGTTTACTGTCATACCCGCAAAATACACATTGTAATGGCATTCATGCAAGCTATGTCACTATGATCAGCCCTGGTTATATGTTGCAGTCATATTAGTTGGCCAGTTTGCTGCAAGTGTGTAATCAAACATGTGAGTAATGTTTTGGGAGTTAAGGTGTCTTACGTGAACTGTCTCAATCCTAAGCCTCTCATATCTGTATTGAAACATGTCTCTGTTTAAAGATACAGTAGAAAATATGTTGCACAGAATTCTGTTATATGTCATTTATGTAATTTCTTGAATGGGTAACATTAATATGCAATGATTGTATCTTGTGACCAACAAACCATTATAAAACAAGACACTCTACCAGGGTGTTAAAACATCAATGCAGTACATAAATGAGCTCCCTTCAAATCAAATGTATGAGACACCAAAACACTCCAAATTAAGAGAAGGTTATGTTCTGGAAACTATATCAGTCAGAATAACTTGCAGGGCAGGTGTTTAATAAACAAACAAGAACATGAAATCAGAAAAAATTTAGTCTCATTTAGCAAGGCACTTTACATATGGGTTTTGTTCAGAAAAAGATTCTAAGACAACCCAGAATGTCATAAATGCAAAAATATGACTTCTACTCGACCATGCAAGGAATTTTCAATTGAGAAATTTAGAGCTTCGAGAATTGATGCTCTGGAGTAAAATTTCTTGAAAATTTGTAGCACATGGGTTTTCACAAGGAAGCTATGTAGAATCGATCCAGATGATTTAATTTGCCAAAATTTGTTTGTTTCTCGAGCATGCGATTGGAATCTGAGAGAATTTGGAAGAATTTGAGAGAAGAAAGACATTTGTTATTGCTCTCTTCTTACAAAATCATACTTTATTCTCAAATGCCTTCATAACTCGTGGAACTCGTGGTTCAAAAGGAATATTTCTATGTCTTCAAACTCCCATTGTTTATGAACGCCCAACTCTCAAGGAAATCAGCCTCTTGAAGAATTACGAATTTCTGAAGCTGGATGAATGATTTAATAGTGGCGCCATGATTAAATAGTGTAAAATCGCACCATAGAGGCTGACTGCAAGCTTTAAAACCCTGCCTGAAAAAGAATGTTTCTGATTGGAACCCCTGCAGTTGAACTGCCACTGACTCGGAATTCCGAAAATTAAATAATAATAAAATATTTAGTTTGCCTTTTCATGCAAATTTGAAAATAAGCATCAAAAGGCGCCAATTTGAGAAAAAACGCCATTTAATACTTATGCATGCAAAATAAATATTTAATATTAGTTTATTCAGTTGACAAAAAAGTCAAAGCACTTGGATGCGTCCGACAAACTTCACTGATTCCGAAAACTCATCATTTCACCCTCTAGGCGTCCATTTGCAAGAGCTATTAACTTTTTCGCTAACTTCCTATTTAATAGCTGACTGCAAAGTTACAGTTGGCCATATTCAACACTGGTTTCCGGGTGACTGAGCGAAGCTATGACCGCGCTGAGATATCCACTGCAAAGCCTGTTGAGCAAGAATGAAATGTCTGTTGGGAGCTGCAACCGCTAAAATCAACGTTTGACACCCCAAAAAATTAGGCGCCTTTGATTAAATTGATGCAAGGTCACCAGACAACGATTTCTCCACTATGCCATCTGACGCTTCAAACCGCTACCGACGGCAATTTGATGAACCTCATGCACATGATAGCGCCTCAACGATGACTTGAGGTAATTTCGCGATTCAATCGTATGGCAGCACCTCAAAGTTTCAAGGAAGGACCCTTAAAAGGCATGCCCCGGGCTCGTAAGGCTCTGCTAAACACCATTTTTAAATAAAGCGTAACTTTCATATTTGATAATTCTATTTCCCCGCACACTCCTGAGTCAGAGGTGCTCCACCGCGACTGCCACCTCTATGAAGCGAACAATCTACGTGATGCTCACGGAGGCTGCACGGGGCAAGGAAAAAATTAAGCCTAAGACCTCAAAGAGAAGGGGCTTTTCCGGCAGAAATGTATTCTCCATGCTTGGGTGTCATGCCCGGGTTGTCTTCTTTCATTGTTCCACATAGACCCCTGACGCATTGCTGCCAAGGCTAAATCCTTCATGGCTGGGATCAAGGCCGGAGAGTCGAATAATCCTGGCCAGCTTCCTGAAGACCAATGCCTCTGTAAAACCCATCTGGAAATTGCCCACGCCTCGGCCTGAAAGGAGCTCAAAATGCCATTTCCACCTCAAGCTCCAGTGGCAATCTCACCACCAACGCTCTGCATTACCTGGCCCCTCCCAAAGTGCCAAGCTGCATTCAGAGCCAAAAGTGATCCTTGTTACGGCTCCATCCCGGCCAGTCCGGCAAGCCCCAGCTTTTATTTGGCCGTGGAACTCGACCTTTCATCCTCTATTACGCGATCCCTGCGGCTTTAGTTTCCTGACCTGGCAACGCGAGTTCTCAAGTAATTCCTGATGACTTCTCGCTACTGATAGCTCGTTGGATAGTTGGGCTAATTCTGAAGAGATTGACTGCATCTGCAAGGAAAAGCAACAAGATCTAGGCCTTGAAAGAGAAGGGCGCCCCTGGGCTACAGGGGCGCATATTTGCTTTTTTGCTAAAATCTTCATCTGTTTGATATCTGTAATCACCGTTCTGGCCACTGAAATGACCTCGTAGGAGTATAATTTCATTTTGAAGTGTTTCTCCATCATCACATATCTCGCTCTGAGTCCCAAGTTCAGGTTCTGAGCTCCAGGTATTCACCAATTGCTGCTGACGACTGACATGACACTGACCAAAGTCCATGCTTGACATTGCCCAAAAACTATATTTTGACATCATTCAGCAAGGTTAAGACTCTTTTAAGCAAAATGCCTTAATGAAGCAAAAAATAAATAAATTTGGTTTGGGTACAACATTAGGCTCCTTCTGGTGACTATGTCGGATACCTACGGCATAGGAGAACCCTAGAATCTCAGTGTTATGTAGACCAATGACTTATGATTTGGGCATCGGAGTCGGGACTTTCCCTAATCACCTAAAAAGATTGGAGTTTCCTAATCACCTAACCTAAAAATCATCTAAAACAAGACTACCTAAATCACCTAAAACACGACATAACATCACAGAACTGGGAAACACAATACGACATAACGATAAAGGATAAAAAAGTATTTACAAAGTATCACTCTTGCCCCAGAGGGTTGAAGAGTTTGAGATACTGTTCGCTATAAGGAGGCGGGAAAAGCCTTCCATCCTGATGCAAGAGAATATGTGTTCGCTCCTGCAGATTCATGGATTTGAAAGGGCCCTTACCACAAGGAATCAAATTTACCGTGCATTCCCTTGGGTTCATGCCTTTTGTCCCACAAAAGAACTTGATCTCCAACTTCAAAGTCTCTTTGATGAGCCTTCTTGTCAAAAATCTTTTTCACTTGCTCTTGATGCTGAGTGATTTTATTAACAACCTTTACCCTCTCTTCTTCAAGCTTCATCAGATACAGTATTTGCTTCTGAATAGGGTCTTTGAACTCTTCATTCTCCAATGTAGATGCCAACTGTAAAGCAGGCAACTCCAAAGTGATGGGTAGACTTGCTTCTATACCATACAAAAGTATGAAGGGCGAGGTGCCGATAGCTCTTTTAGGAGTTATACGATCAGCCCAAAGAGCGTCATATAACTTGGTATGCCAAGCCCACTGATTTGACTCAACTAACTTACGCACAATTGTGACGATGTTTTTGTTGGATGATTCGGCATGTCCATTGCCCTGAGGGTAATGATCTGAAGAATGAGACAGCATGATGCCGTGATCAAAACAAAAACTCAGAATCTCCTCTAATGAGAAGCATGTTACGTTATCAGCCACAATTTTTTGAGGAACTCCGAAGCGAGAAATGATATTCTCCTTTAGAAAGTTGAAAACCACTTCGAATGTAGCTCTTTTGGTAGGAATTGCCTCAACCCACTTTGTGAAATAATCTGTTGTTGTAAGGACATAAACATGCCCCTTGCTAGAACTCGGGTTGATAGGACCTACAAAATCAATACCCCATTGCTGAAATGAAGCATCAATGATAACTGGCCTAAGTGGAGTAGCATCCAATATGACTTTGCTTGCAAACTGCTAACATAGTTGACATTTATACACCCATTCATATGCGTCGCGGAACATAGTCGGCCAATAAAACTGCGCTCACAAGATTTTGAATGCAGTGACCCTTGATGAAAAGTGTCCACCGCATGCTTGACTGTGGAAAGTATCCAACAATTTCTGTTGCTGGTCTTTACCGACACATAAAAGGAAAGTTCCGTCAAGGCCACGCTTGTACAAAACGTTGTTAACAAGCACAAAGTTTTGTGCTTTCAAATTCAATGTTCTTTTCTGTTGTTTGTCCATGTGACGTGGACATTCTCCATATGTTGAATAATACCACAAGGGTGTGTACCATTCCTCCGTAGAATCAACAAATAGGACCAAAGGAAGGTCCTCTTCAATTTCCTGTTTAGGATCAACTCCACCATTGCTCTAAAGTTTATGATGTCCATCCTCTGCCAATAATCGACAAAGACCTTGCCCACGAATGAGCTTGGTCGGCTTGATTTCTAGATAATATTCTTGAACCCTCTCAATCCAGTTTCCTCGCTTCGTGCCCATCTCCTGTTGAGTTTGCACACTTTTGACTGCTAGATCGGTGACATACACTGTTGTATGAGAATTCAAAATATAAAACCTGAAGTTCTTTATAGCTCTAACGACAACATACGCGTTCTTCTCAATCTAAGAATAGCGTATCTCAGCATCCTTAAAATTAGAACTCATGAAAGCAATAGGAGTTTCTCCCTCTTCGTTGAGCTTCTGTGTCAAAATAGCAGACAACAAATGTTCCGACGCATAACAATAGAGGATAAAATCCTTTTGAAGTCTGGCCGAACCAACACTGGTGCGTTAGGAATAGCTTCTTTGATCTTAATAAAGCCCTGTTTTCCTTTTGTCCACACAAAAATGGACGTCTTCTTCATCATTGCTGAAATCTCCTTTGTCAGCTCTGAGAAATCCGGTACAAATCTTCGGATAAAGTTAACTTTTCCGAAAAAGGAGTGCACCTACGTTTTGCTTGTAGGAAGAGACAGGTTTTTGATTGAATCCACCCGATTCAGATCTATTCTGGTCCCCTCTTTGGAAACAATGTGGCCAAGTAACTTGCCCTCCATCACCGCAAAGATGGTCTTCTTTGGATTTAGTGATATCTTGTGATACCTGCATCTTTCGAACACTTCCACAAGATGTGAAAAGTGATCACCCCGTTTATTTGAGAAAACGGTTAAGTCATCAAGGTAGACGACTATAATCTTATCCTTAAGGTCCCCAAACGCCAAGTCCATGACCCTTTGAAATGTAGCACTGGCGTTGATAAGGCCGAAAGGCATCCTTTCATAAGCAAACGTCCCCCACGGCGTGGTGAAAGCTGTCTTAATTTGATCCTCCTCTGCCATTGCAATCTGATTGTAACTAGAGAAACCATCAAGAAGTGATAGCATCTTTGATCCAGTGACTGTCTGCAAGGTATGCTCCATGATAGGTAAGGGATAGTTGTCCTTTAAGGATGATTGATTTAAGTTCTTGAAATCAACACAAATCCTGATTTCGCCATTCTTCTTCCGTACAGGAACTATATTTGACACCTAGGTGGAGTGATGAATAGGAAATATTATCCTTGGGTCCACCATTTTCTGAATCTCTGCGTAGATAGTACCTTGAATTCGCTGATTGTAATGTCTTTGTTTCTGCCTGAAAGGCTTAAGATCAGACTTCAGGGGAATTGTGTGAGACAATTCTATGGGTGAAGACCTTCAAGTCTTCGTATGACCAGGCAAAAACATCCTTGTATTGCTTGAACAAGGATAAACCTCTCAGTTTCTTCCGGAGTACAACACTTGCCTAAATTTACAAACCGAGGCTTGTCTTCAGTGCCGATGTTGACTTGATTATATTCTGATGAAGTATTAATACCTGACCTCTTTTGATCTTGGATGTAATGGTCGTGCCGGTCAAAAATATCTTCTAAAGATACAAAACCCTTAGGAATCTGATTTCCTTTGAATTGTATGATCCTGGTATCTGCATCTTCAGAATCTTCTGAAAGTAATTCTTTAGAAGGAGTGGTGCTTCCTTCAAAGAACAACTCTTTGTAATTATCTCCCATGACGAGAAATTCTTCAATATCATCATCATCATTGAAGATTTGCCAGTTGTCTAAGTTATCAGGTACAAATGGTCTGTAAATCAGCTCAATAGCAAATGAGTTTTGACGAAAGTCAGAGTTTGGCATGAAAAGAGCAGCTGAGACTGCAAGAGCATCAGCTTTGCTATTGTTTGATCTTGGAATGTATTGGATGTTAAATGCATCAAACCAGTCGATTGTATTTCGTACCCTCTGTCTGTAGGATTGAAGGCGATTATTCCTGACTTGCAAAAGATCTTTAATCTGTTTTACAATTAATTCTGCATCTCCTTCGCCTCTAAGCAGTTTGATCCCCATATCCTTTGCGTTCTTGAGACCTAATAAAAGTGCCTCGTATTCAACAGTGTTATTGGTGCAGTCAAATTGCAACCTATATGTGAATGGATATAGACGACCTTCGGGAGAAATAATCAGTACTCCCGCTCCTGAGCCTGATGTCGAGCAATTGCCGTCAAACTGTATTGTCCACATTTTAGATTCTTCATTTGACAATTCTGTGGAAAGTGCAAATTTCTGACAATCTTCAGTCACTTCTGACACCATAGCATATGTGCTCGGACTTGTGTCTTGATATAGCACTTGAGCATGTGGATCCTGGGACTTAACCACTATAAACTTTGACTTTGTTTTAGGCTCCAACTATGTGCCCTTCTTC
Organism: Sequoia sempervirens; assembly: GCA_007258455.2. Lineage (NCBI taxonomy): Eukaryota > Viridiplantae > Streptophyta > Pinopsida > Cupressales > Cupressaceae > Sequoia > Sequoia sempervirens. The sequence continues at coordinate 1,014,790,661 of VDFB02271358.1, read as the reverse complement.
AATGGAATTGTTGCGAATGACCAATCCATTTGAATTTCTCCTCTGAGATCTTTGCAGAAACTCCTGCTAAGTAGAATCCCATAGCTGGTAGGAATATCAGCCACCAAGATGGTCATCATGATCTTCTTCTCAGGACATGACGCTAGCCTTACTTGTGCATCTTTAAGTTGACCAACTAAGGCACCGGCTTGGACTCAAGTGAGTAACACTTTTCTTGAGTAGAAGTGCACGATAGTCCCAATGCATTCATAATCTGTAGAGGCATAACGTTTTCAGAAGCTCCACTATCAATTATACAATTGCTCAGTTTGAAACCTCCTATATATAAGGATATATAGAATGGTTTTGGCTTCTCTTCTGCAGGCACGAAGGACTGTAGTAATGTTGGTTGAACAACAACCTTCTTTTTCACAACCTTTAAGATTCTATCCAGCTGCTTTGGATGATCTTGTAAATACTCGAGTTGAGAGATCTGTACCTTCGTCTTCATCATAGAAGACACGATGTCGAAACTTGCTGAAGACGAATCTAGAGCAGCCGGCAAGATGTTTTCTTGTGAAACTTTAGGATTGGAAGTAGAAGCTACTTCCTTTCGTTTTGCATTTGAATTCCGCTTCTCTTCTTCCTCCTTCTGTCCTTTGAAATGCTGCGCACGTGTGAACACAGGTGAGGTGACATTCTTATGATTAACCGCGAGAGAAAATTTGCGGTATTCTTCTTCTTGTTCTTCATTTACGGGTTCTCGATCAAAATACCGCGTTGCGGAGTAACCATCAAAATCGTCTGTCTGTGAAGAGACGACGTTTGAACTGGAAGGTACAAAACTTGAACTAGGAGCAGAATCAACAAATCCCATGAGTTGATTCATTCTTTGGTTTTCTGGACATGTAGCGCCGGTGTGTTCGACAGAATCATGGAAAGTGCAAAAGACTGTGGGCTTCTCAACTTCATTGTTTTGCTTCGGTTGTCCTTGCGGAAACTTCTACTTGTAGTTGTTATACGACTGGAAGCTGTTTCTCCTCGGCTGGTACTGCTGTTGTGGTTGAAATGATGGTGGTGTGGGAAAAGCTTGTTGCCCTTGAGGGGGTGACTGTCTCTTCAGTATAGTCAACTCATTTGCTACCTTCTGTAGCAATGGATTAGTTGACGCTTGCACGAGCGGTCTGATCGAATCATCTTTCATCTTTCCCGTCGTAATCATGTTGTCTTCGAGCTTGATTGCTTCTTCTTGAAGGAGCTGAAAGCTATCTTCTTCACTTATCTTCAAGAAAAAGGCAATTTCTGACGGCAGTGCATTGATGAAAGAACTCATCAGAATTTCATCAGATGGATTTAAAGTGTGAGAAAGACGTGTAACAAGGCGGTTAAACCTTGCTACAAATTCCCTCATCGGTTCATGTTTCTCCATCTTCGAATTCGAGAGTTGTGCAAAAAGTCTGTGACTGTTCTCGGCAGGTTTGAACCTCGCCAAGAACTTCTCACTCATGACGGCCCAACTGGTGATAATGCCTAGCTCAAGATTGTTGAACTAGTCTGCTGCGTTGTTCTCAAGAGTCTCCACAAAGAGACGTACTGCGATGTCCTCATGTGCAACATGCAAGACGAAACATGCCGCCGTGAATGCTGTAAGATGTTCATCTGGATGTCTGGAACCATTGCCATGAAATCTCGGGAAAAACTTGCGTGAACCCTTGGGTAGTTCATGGTGTCCTTGTAAAGCCAACAGTCCAATATTGTTGGGAAAAATATTGTGACCGTCATGGTTATTGTTGTTGTTACGAGCACCCATTTCTTCAGCTGGAATGGGAATCTCTTCTAAAATTTCTCCTTCAGTGAACTGATCAGGAGCCTCTTGAAAGACAGGATACAAAATAGATACAAAATAGCAATGTTATAGGCAAATCTGGCTTAGCATATATTACTATTGCGTGCAAAAGTTATGTACAAATGAGCAAAAGCTCTTATTTATAGACATCGAAAGGTGTAGGGAACCCTAAAATCACCTTGAGTCAACTACAGTCTTGCAATGCATGCAAGATTTATTGCTAAACCCTAATAAAGCAAACTATATAGTTAATTGGAAAGCTACCATCAGTTAACCGAAACATCTAATCTAAAAATGGACAATGTGCAAGCATGCACGTCCTTATTGAAAACAAAGTTAATTGGAACACTACCATCAATTAACGAAAACCCTAAATGTAACTCCTTGTGAACATAGGTAATCGTAGAATAGACATGTATGAGATGTGACAGCAAGTTAACTTGAAAAGGTAACGCCAAGTTAACTCCTCTGTGTAATGTCTATCCTGAGAGGTGGAAACTTTAGTCTACTGGCTGTGATTTCGACCAACCAACCCCTCCACGAGGTTGTTGATTGCGTCACTATCTGGGGCATTGATACTCTGCCGAAGTATACTGTGTCTGTGCAACATGTCCTCACCAGCTGTAATCTGGCACTGAAGTTCACCTCTGCTCCTGGTTGCTTCATCGAACAACGCTGCCATGACTGTAAGCTGATCCATCTTACAGCCAATGGTCTCCCCACTGAAAATGCCATGAATGAGTGCCTGGAGCTCTGACTGGACATCAACAAGCTCAACATACGCACCCTCAATTTAATATTGGCACGGTATGCGAGACACAAGAGTGCTCACTAACCGGAGTGCACTAGTGACGTGCTCTCTACTCTCAGCCAACTCTGATGCCATCGTTTCCTTTATCTTCGCCTTAAAAACCAACTGTGTCTTCCAAGCGAAGATAGCCTCTTTATCTTCTGCATCTGTGACTGATTCATATGCCATACTCAGGTGAGCAATCATAATCTCATCCCGGGGTTTGTTGTGATGTCCCCATCCTAGTCAGCGCAGCTGGATAAGTGGTTAGCCTATCATCCTGGTCCTCGTAGGCTGACAGATATGTGTAGAGGATCAATTGAGGCAGTTACCTGGTGTTCAGGAGCTTCTTTCTTGCAGTTGTTTCCGGCTGCGGTCCTTGGGTTTTCAGAGTTTTCTATTTTTCTCAGCTTTGGAAGCTATATTAAGGGGGCCTGGTTCAGCTGTTTAGCTCAGAGTCGATCCAGTTCATCAGTTTGATGGTCAGATGGAGAAATAACAGGTATTTAATGATTTATTGAATAATTAATAATTTTGACTTTATATTAAAGTCACTTTATTAATTTATTTAAATATTTAATAAATGGCGTATTATAAAGTATTTATTATACTTTATAATAAAGTGAAAAATTAATTTGATGAATGAGTATTTATTCATTAATGAAGAAGGCGCCTATTATTTAAATATTTCTCCTAAGTCCAAACAGGGAAATTAAATCATTTATTTAAATGATTATTAAAAAGAGGGTTTGGTCGAATTTCTCAAGAAGCTTATATATTGACTGCCAAAGACAAATCGAACTCTTATGTCTTGATTATTCAATTTGTCTTCCTTTTGCTTTGAGCATTGAAATTTGCAAAACCTAGGGTTTCAGCAGACGAATGATTTTGGAGAACGATACCTCTTCAGAATCTGGCATACTGAGACTGTGCAATACCAGTTGAAGATTGTATACTTGGTGACTTCACACAGAAGTTGCAGTTGAGATTATTGATCGATTTCAGGAAGGTTCTATCAGAGATTTTCATCAGTTATCATTGGCGCCCCCTTTGAGATTGTTTCACAGAGATCTGACACTTTTCCATTGAGGCCGTACTGTATTAAATGCTGCTGCTGTACAGGCCGTACTATTGTACCAGCAAGGGCCGTACTTTCTCTTCAGAAGAAATCGCTTTGGCTTTTTCACTTCCAGTCTTTTGCAGTGAGGGCGCCTAGGGTTTTGGGAGTCATTCCTCTGTTTCTGAGCTTGGAGATTGGTATTCTGGAGCTGGCCGTACATTCTTCATTTATCCCAAGGCGGCTGTAATAAACCAGGTTTTTATATTAAATATTCTTGCCTTTGTGTTCAGAAGTTGAAGTATCAATTTGTAATCACTCTGAATGATCAATAAATGACCTGGCATTGATATTTGATACATGTTCTGTAGTTTTCAAGCATTAAGTATTTTATATTTTTTTTCTAGTCTTTTTCAAGCAAAATCGCAGCTTTCCTGTTTAATGCAAAAAAACCATCAAAACACAAAAAAACTACAAAACAAACAAAATCAGTGATTTCAGTTAGGGTTTGGGGTTGAGAGTCACCTGGACTCTTACAGTGGTATTAGAGCACATATTTCCTGCCATTCTGTGCTTTTTCAGAATACAGAGTGCTTTTTGGTTGCTTTTTCATGAGTAGAGACATTATTCATTATACCAAGGGTACAGGAACAGGTAGAGTTGAGGATTGGACAGGTCCACCTATTCCTGAAGGTGAGACAGTGTCAGGAGTATGGGCTATTCACAGATCTAGCTCCAACAGCAGCGAGAACAGTGTTGCAACAGTAATGGCAGACCGTGAGATCCCTGCAGAGACACATAGGGATTCAGGGAAAGCACATGCAAAGGGTGATATCACTGATGAGGAGTTTAGACGCAGGCACGACAACATGATGGACATGATGTCCCAATTGATGGGCACTATTAGGCAGTGTACTCCATCACAGCCACATTATATTCAGATCGGACAGTCGAGCAGGACTGTAGGAGTGGATCAGCCTTTGGCATCAGCACCATGACAGCCATCACCGATCTATCATGAGCGTAGGCCTGGACAGCCTACATTCTTACCCAGAGAGACCCCACCTCTGACTCCGGGGGCAGAGCAACAGGGGCATCATCAGGGGTTTCAGCCGCATAATGGCATGTTAGTAGCAGATGTGACTAGGTTTCACGGTGAGTACCTATCATTGGCACCTGAGATCAGGCAGGCATTATCTTTTCATGAGTTTATGGATGTTCATAAACCTAGAGGAGGCAGATTTGACCGTAGAGCTCCTTAGCATCAGTAGCCACAGCCACAGGTGAACAGGGATTTGCAGTATGCTGTCAGCAAGATCACCTTGCCATACTTTGACGGTTCTGATAAGACATCAGCGAGGTCTTGGGTCCAGAAATTGGACAACTATCTATCACTGAGACGTATGCAGGAGGACGAGGCCATTAAGTTTGCTACTTTGCATCTTGATGGGTTGGCGCATGATTGGTGGCATCATGGCATGTACACACTTGGCCATCATGCAGTTACTACCTACCAGGAGTTCACTAGCAGGCTCATAGAGCGTTTTGATAAGAAAGATCCGGAACTCTACTTCAGAGAGCTAGCTCAGCTCAGACAGACAGGTAGCTTGGATGTGTATGTCAGTGAGTTTTAGAAGGTTGCAGTCATGGTGACAGGCATTTCAGAGTGGAGACTTGTTATACTCTTCGTCGAGGGTTTGACAGAGCCTATGAGAGGTTGGGTCAAGGCATTTGATCCTCCTACCCTTCAGGAAGCCATGAGGAAGGCGCGGAACATGGAGCTTGCAGCACCTCGCAGCAAGTTCACTTCAGGTTCGACACCCTACATGAGGCCTAATAGGTCTTTTGACAGGAATAGGCCCTTTGATAGAAGGAGGGATCAACCGGATCCTAAGAGACAGAATGCACCACCCTTTGACAGAGAAACACTGAACGATTTGCGGAAGAAAAAATTGTGTTTCTGGTGCAAGGCACCCTACGATGAAAAACATGTTTGCCCACTTCGTCCCAAGGTAAAAAATAATCAGATGGAATGGTTTTATGAGGGCGAAGAGCAATCTGATCTGTCAGACCAGCAAGCTGATTCTGAGCACTCAGATGATGTCAGGTCTGAAAATGAGGGTGAAAACGAAGGGGGAAGGAAGCTACAGGAAGCCCACTTGACTAGCCTTCAGAGAGATGGGTCGTTTAGACTTCGCAGGCTCCTAGCAGGTCAGAAGGTGATCACTTTACTGGACACGGGTGCCACACATAATTTCATTGATGCACGGCTGGTAGAGAGACGTGGTATTCAGACAGAGCAGTTTGAGGGTATCCGAGTTAAGGTGGCTGATGGGTACACCCTCAGATGTGACCGGAAGATTACCGATCTTCCGATGAGACTGAACAACTATGAGTTCAAGACTGAATTCTATGTTGTTAATATGGGAGATACTGATGTGGTGTTAGGGATGGCATGGTTGCACGATTTGGGTGAGTTCACACTCAATTTGCGAGACATGGAGATGAAGTTTAAGGTTGATGGGAGACCTCATGTCATCAAGGCCATTAGAGACAGTAATCTGAGGATGGTTTTGTTCAGGCGGATGGAGAGACTCATTCGTCATGATATGGTTGACTGTATGTTGATGCCAGCACAGCAGGAGCAACAAAAGGGTGAGTACCACCCTGACATTCAGATATTGAGGACTAAACACTCCAAAGTGTTTAGTGACATTCCACCTGGTAGACCTCCAGACAGAGGCACGGAGCATATCATTGAGTTGGAGGAGGGCACAAAGCCCATTATGATCACACCCTACAGACATCCGAAACGACTCAAGGATGAGATAGAGAAGACCATCAACGAGTTGTTAGCTATGGGGCATATTAGACCAAGCAAGTCACCTTTTGCTTCATCGGTTGTATTGGTGAAGAAGAAGGATGGATCACTTCGGATGTGCATAGACTACCGACAGCTCAACAAGAGGACAATTAAGAACAGGTACCCTATACCACGCATCGATGAATTGATTGATGAGTTACACGGTGCTGTCTTCTTCACGAAGATTGATTTGAGATCCGGGTACCACCAGATTCAGATGAGGGAGCAGGATATTGAGAAAACCGCTTTCAAGTGTCATTGCGGTCACTTCGAGTTCCTGGTTATGCCTTTCGGTCTAACCAATGCACCTGCCACCTTTCAGGCTACTATGAACAGGGTCTTCAGTTCCCAGCTGCGGAGATTTGTATTGGTCTTCTTCGACGACATTCTGGTATATAGCAGATCATGGGAGGAGCATTTAGCTCACTTAGACGCAGTTTTGGGTATCTTGGCTAATGAGTCTTTCTATGCCAAGGAATCTAAGTGTGAGCTAGGTATGGAGGAGTTATTGTATCTGGGGCACATCATCAGTGCCAAGGGAGTGAGTATGGACCCTGAGAAGGTCCGAGCTATAGTTGAGTGGTCGATACCTAAGAACCTTACGCAGCTCAGAGGCTTCATTGGGTTGTGTGTTTTTTACAGGAGATTTGTTAGTGGGTTCTCATGTCACGCTGCACCCCTTACTGATTTGACAAAGAAGGGGGCTTTTACTTGGTCACCACAGGCGCAGGAGTGCTTTGACAGGTTTAAGGTGATCATGACTTCATGTCCAGTGCTAGCATTGCCTGACTTTACGAAGTCATTTGATTTGTTTTGCGATGCTTCAGGAGAGGGCATTGGTGCCATTTTGATGCAGGAGAGACACCCTATTGCTTTTGAGAGCAGGAAGCTTAGGGGTCCTGAGAGGTTCTACAGCATTTACGACAAGGAGATGTTAGCCATTATGCATGCTTTGGCTAAGTTCAGACAATACTTGGTAGGCAGCAAATTCAGTGTTCGTACAGACCATAATAGCCTGAAACACTTCCTTGGACAGCGAGACCTGAATGAGAGGTAGCAAAAATGGGTCAGCAAACTACAGTCGTATGACTTTGACATCACCTTCATTAAGGGAAAGCAGAATGTTGTAGCTGATGCCTTGTCTCGTAGACCTCAGTTGAATGCCATGGCACAGATCTCAGAGGATTGGAGGCATCGGATTATTGCAGAGTATGCTAAGAACCCATGGGCTTCTAGCATTGTTGACAGGACAGGGCAAGATAGTAGGTACACCATTGTAGATGACTTGATCATTTACAAAGGGCGGATTTTTCTGATTCCTGATTCTGAGTTGAGAGCTACAGTTTTGAGAGCCTTTCACGATCTCCCTATGGCGGGCCATCCCGGCTACTTCAAAACATATAAGCTGGTTCGGGAACGGTTTACTTGGACAGGGCTGAAAACTGATGTTCTCCAGTATGGTCGAGAGTGTTCTGTTTGCCATCAGAACAAGCAGGAGCACACTTATCCTGCTGGATTGCTCCAGCTACTTGCAATACCTAACAGGAAGTGGGAGTGTTTATCGATGGACTTTATTACGGGTTTGCCGAAAGCCCAAGGTAAAGATTGCATCTACGTAGTGGTTGATCGGTTGAATAAATATGCACACTTCTTCCCGATTACTACTACATTCACAGCATCGCAGACTGCAGAGCTTTTCTTCAGAGAGGTATTCCGGTTGCATGGGTTGCCTCGGACGATAGTCAGCGATAGAGACAGTCGGTTCATGAGCAACTTTTGGCAGGAGTTGTTCAGGCTCTGTGGGATCGAACTGACACCGAGTACCAGCTACCATCCGCAGACAGATGGGCAGACAGAGATTGTCAATAAGTGGGTGGAAGGTTACTTGCGCAATTACATAGCTGGACAGCAGAGAGCTTGGGTGAGGTGGATATACCTCTGCGAGTATTGTTATAACTCACTCACCACATGACGATACAGATGACACCCTTCATGGCTTTGTATGGGTATGAGGCGCCCAACCTTTTGGACCTGATATTGAGTGATAGCAGAGTGCCGAGTGCAGGGGATATGATGCAGAGTCAGCAGGACATTTTGAGGTCTCTCAGAGACAATATCCAGCGGGCACAGAATCAGCAGAAGCAGTATGCTGATCAGAAGAGGGTTGAGCGTTCCTTTGATGTGGGTGATATGGTGTACCTTATGTTGCAGCCGTATCATCAGTCTACTCTGCGGAAGAGTGGGGCAGAGAAGTTGAAGCCTCGTTACTATGGTCCATTTCGTGTTGTCAGACGAGTGGGCGAGGTTGCTTATGAGTTGGACTTACCAGCAGATAGCAGGGTTCACAATGTGTTTCACGTTTCTCGCCTGAAGAAGGCATTGGGTCAGCATGTGACACCCTCTCCAGTTCTACCACCCCTTGATGACGAAGGGAAATTGATACTAGTACCTGAGGCCATCCTCGAGATGAGAGAGAGACACCTTCGGAGGCGGGTGATCAGGGAATATCTGATCAAGTGGAGAGATTTTCCAGTTGAGGATGCTACATGGGAGTCAGAGGAGATTTTACAGCATCCAGAGTTGAGATTGCTTGAGGACAAGCAATTTCAGGGAGGGCGGACTGTGATGTCCCCATCCTAGTCAGCGCAGCTGGATAAGTGGTTAGCCTATCATCTTGGTCCTCGTAGGATGACAGATATGTGTAGAGGATCAATTGAGGCAGTTACCCGGTGTTCAGGAGCTTCTTTCTTGCAGTTGTTTCCGGTTGGGCCTTTGCAGAATCCTTCAGAGTGGGTTTTGAGAGACTTTCTATTTTTAGAAAGTCAGACAAGCGGAAGCTGCTATTTTGGGCAGGGGCACCTGGTTCAGCTGTTTAGCTCAGAGTCGACCCAGTTCATCAGTTTGATGGTCAAATGGAGAAATAACAGAGTATTTAATGATTTATTGAATAATTAATAATTTTGACTTTATATTAAAGTCACTTTATTACTTTATTTAAATATTTAATAAATGGCGTATTATAAAGTATTTATTATACTTTATAATAAAGTGAAAAATTAATTTGATGAATGAGTATTTATTCATTAATGAAGAAGGCGCCTATTATTTAAATATTTCTCCTAAGTCCAAACAGGCAAATTAAATCATTTATTTAAATGATTATTAAAAAGAGGGTTTGGTCGAATTTCTCAAGAAGCTTATATATTGACTGCCAAAGACAAATCGAACTCTTATGTCTTGATTATTCAATTTGTCTTCCTTTTGCTCTGAGCATTGAAGTTTGCAAAACCTAGGGTTTCAGCAGACGAATGATTTTGGAGAACGATACCTCTTCAGAATCTGGCATACTGAGACTGTGCAATACCAGTTGAAGATTGTCTACTTGGTGACTTCACACAGAAGTTGCAGTTGAGATTATTGATCGATTTCAGGAAGGTTCTATCAGAGATTTTCATCAGTTATCATTGGCACCCCCTTTGAGATTGTTTCACAGAGATCTGACACTTTTCCATTGAGGCCGTACTGTATTAAATGTTGCTGCTGTACAGGCCGTACTGTTGTACCAGCAAGGGCCATACTTTCTCTTCAGAAGAAATCGCTTTGGCTTTTTCACTTCCAGTCTTTTGCAGTGAGGGCGCCTAGGGTTCTGGCAGTCATTCCTCTGTTTCTGAGCTTGGAGATTGGTATTCTGGAGCTGGCCATACATTCTTCACTTATCCCAAGGCGGCTGTAATAAACCAGGTTTTTATATTAAATATTCTTGCCTTTGTGTTCAGAAGTTGAAGTATCAATTTGTAATCACTCTGAATGATCAATAAATGACCTGGCATCGATATTTGATACATGTTCTGTAGTTTTCAAGCATTAAGTATTTTATATTTTTTTTCTAGTCTTTTTCAAGCAAAATCGCAGCTTCCCTGTTTAATGCAAAAAAACCATCAAAACACAAAAAAACTACAAAACAAACAAAATCAGTGATTTCAGTTAGGGTTTGGGGTTGAGAGTCACCTGGACTCTTACATTTGTCCATCGCCATGTCTCGTTCCTCATCTTGGAGACGTAGATGGAGCTCGCGTACATTGTACCAAAAACTGATATAACTTTGCAAGCACAAAGTGGCCTCTAGTAATGAACTCCTCCCAATCCTCCAAACGCTTGTTGTATGTAACCCGGTGATCAAGTTGAACCTGTTCTGCTGGTGGCTCAAGCATCGGTGGTAGTGTGACGGTAACATCTGACCTATGTACAAGGCTAGAAATGTATTGACGAAGTTGTTTGATTTCAGCCTTGAGGGCTGCCTTGTCTTCTCCGTCTTTCAGCATCCTATCCCTTGCGCTATCTGTAGCAACCTGTAGGAGATCAACCTACGTCTGTTGAGTGCTTCGACCAAGGTTGACTGTGATAACCTCGAAGTCTTGAACTTCAATCTCATCTAAACTCTTCCCCTCTTGAGGTATGGCAGTCTCAACGACAATCTCCAAATTAGCATTCCTCTCTACGTGGACCTGTTTCTTGATCCTCTTGTCTGGCGCATCCTGGTAAGCCTGATCAAAATCAAAATGATCAAGGACGTAGGATGGCTGCCTCCTCTTCCTTCCCAGTTGAGCCTAAATCCAAGACTGATCTCGAGTAATGGTACTGGAAGGATTTGTACTAGCAACGAGAGGCTCCGACAAGAGTGAATATGTAGAGGAGCTGATGCGAGATGGCGAGTCTAAGTCCAATTCAATGTGAATCGGGACTGGTGACTGCTCTGGTATCGGTGCTGAAATGCGAGGCTGAACCTCAGGCTCTGGCAAACTCTGAGCTGGCCCTCTGATAGGCTCTTTGACAGTTTCTTTGTGTGTATCAATGGCAAGCGCGTTGCCTTTTGAATTGTTAGGTGCTTGACTCTTCTTTGGAGGATTACTCCTCTTCTTTTTTTGGGGTTTAGACGAGGAAGATAACGAAGGATCCACCAGTAGCGGCTCACCTCTAGGCATGTTTACCCTCCTGGTCTTCTTGCTATCGAGGTAAAGTATACTGTTTTGGATAACTCTACTTGACCTCTCCTTTACTGATGAATACTCCTTGGCGTTCCAATCGACTGCCTGCAGTGGTTGTGTATCAACCTGCTCTCTGAAAAACTGAGGAAGTACCTCTCCTTCATCATCTGATAATCCTCCCACATCTTTTGCCAAGAAGACAAAAATCTGTGAGAGAGAGAAGCGGCCATAGCTGCATCTGCGCAGCTTAAAGTCGTCTTCGCAATTCACCCAATAGTCCTCCATTGCAGGCTTATGGTATGAACGACTGCCAAGACGCTCTGCATAATGACCCCAAGGATCATAGGTGCAAGTATCAACAAGATACTTGAGTTTGCATTTCTCCAACTCCTGTCCTGTAGCTTTTGCATCAACTGCCGTTTTACAGCAATAAATTCCGAATTGTATGGGAAAGTTGGCAGCCTGTTTATGCTTGCGGCGGAAAAGACGACGAAGATAATGTAACTGCCTCAGGAACTCCATGAAAATTGTTCTATCCGAAGGATAGTGTGGAAGCATGGCTGGATTTCCTGTAAATCCATATACGCGGATGTAGGTGTATGTAGGGAATTGAATGAGCCGGTTCGCCCAATCAACCATCGCTGCTCTAGCAACCATCGAGATATGGATATGCAACTCCCGGTCCAAGTTTCTCACTGTGTAAGTCAGAAAAGCCTCGTGAACCCGCTTGAAGTGATGTTCAGCCTTAGTGAACTCAAGCTTATCGTAGTAGTGATAGACTTTTTGAACATTGAGTATGCCCATCGTGTTCAACCCTCTAAACTGACCCTGGTAAGCGATCAAGTACACGAGGTAGGAACAAATGTGAAATTCGTGGGCAACTAGAAAACCGGTGATTTTCCCGTTGTGAATATCGCTGATGATGGATGCCCAGTTATAATGCTCCTGCCCGAAGATGATCCGACCAATGATGTATTACATCCAGGGCTGAAATATGTTGGCATCTTTATGACCTGAGACACGATTGAAGAGTGTAATCAGAATCGCGTACTCATCCTTATATTCACTGCGACCCACATTATTTGGCAATTTGTTCTTCTTTTGCTTCAACCATCGCTATGCCATCTTACTTTGGCACTTGTCCATATCAGCGTTGAATGCATGCTCACATTGCTGCATAGAAATAACCAGACTGCTCGGGTGCTGAGGGATACCAAAACATCTTTCGACATCCAGGGGCTTGAGACTGCATATGACTTGTCCATCTACTGACACTATTACACGAGTACCAGAGTTGTAATGCTTAACTCAAGACATTACAAACTCCACGCAGTGAACTGAGATAGGTATGGAGGCAGCCTCAAGTAACTCGGACTGCTGAATGTTCTGAAGTATCGAATCTCTAATCTTCAGTGGATCTAAGACTGCTTTTGGAAGCACCTTGTGTAGATTTGTATCAGCTGTCCTGATGAAGTCATGAGTCAGGACCGATTTGGTCTTGAATTCGAGCCAGTGTATTGCATTTTGAAAAACTCGCTTGTTGACTGTGAACACGGCTATACTCCGACAAGTTTTCTGGAATGCTAAAAATAGCCTATTGAAGGGCAATTTTCTACGAAAAATATGAAATATGGGTTTTGTCCAGAAAAAGATTCTAAGAGAACCCAAAATGTTAGAAATGCGAAAATATGACTTCTACTCAACCATGCATGGAATTTTCATTTGAGAAATTTAGAGCTTCGAGAACTGATGCTCTGGCGCAAAATTTCCTGAAAAATTCTAGCACATGGGTTTTCACGAGGAAGCTATGTAGAATCGATCCAGATGATTTAATTTGCCAAAATTTTCCTGTTTCTCGAACATGCGAATGGAATCTGAGAGAATTTGGAAGAATTTGAGAGAAGAAAGACGTTTTTTATTGCTCTCTTTTGTCAAAAATCGCCATTTTATCTTGAAATTCGCTGATAACTGTGAACTCGTGTCTGCAAAAGGAATATTTTGATGTCTTCAAACTCGATTGCTGATGAAATCGCCCAACTCCGAAGGAAATTCGCCTCTGCCTTGAAGAATTACGAATTTCTAAAGCTGGATGAATGATTTAATGGTGGCGCGATGATTAAATAGAGTAAAATCGCATCATAAAGGCTGACTACAAGCTTTTAAAACCCTGCCTGAAAAAGAATGTTTCTGATTGGACCCCGTCCAGTTTAACTGCCACTGACTCGGAGTCTCGAAGATTAAATAATAATAAAATATTCAGTTTGCCTTTTCATGCAAATTTGAAAATAAGCATCAAAAGGCGCCAATTTGAGAAAAATTGCCATTTAATACTTATGCATGCAAAATAAATATTTAATATTATTTTATTCAGTTGACAAAAAAGTCAAAGCATCTTGATTCGTCCGGCAAACTTCACTGATTCCGTAAAGTCATCATTTGATCCTCTAGGCGTCCATTTGCAAGAGTTATTAACTTTTTCGCTAACTTCATATTTAATAGCTGACTGCAAAGTTACAGTTGGTCATATTCAGCACTGATTTCGGGGTGACTGAGCGAAGCTGTGATCGAGTTGAGATATCCACTGCAAAGCCTGCTGAGCAAGGATGAAATGTCTGCTAGGAGCTACAACCGCTAAAATCAACGTTTGACACCCCAAAAAATTAGTCGCCTTGGATTAAATTGATGCAAGTTCACTAGACTTTGCCATTTCTCCACTATGCCATCTGACGCTTCAAACTACCGCTGACGACAAACGATGAACCCTGCTGACTAGATGATAGGCTCATTGCGTGACTGGAGGTATTCTGCATCCAACTACTGTATGTAAGGCACCTGAAAGTTGCATTAAGGACCCCAAAAGCATGGGCGCCCCTGGCCTGTGAAGGCTCAAACACCACTTTAACAAAAGTGTAACTTTCATCTGGATACCCTATTTTGACCCCTGACACCGGGAGTTGGAGTGCTCCGATTTGCGCACCGTCAGTCTCATCGCGTAGCTAGAACAACTTACGAGAGATGTCTTTGGAAGTGACGAAGCAAGAAAACTGCTTCTAAGACCTCAAAGAGAAGGGAGCCTTTTCCAAGGTGAAATGTATTCTCCATGCTTAGTCATTTTTCCGGCTGTCTTCACTTTTCAGTGTTCCACACAGACCTCGCACGTACGAGTGGTTGCCAAATCCCGGAGGTTGATGGCTATGCTCGTTGGATAGTTGGAGCCTGGAATAATTCCGCACAAGTCTTGTGAAGATTGTGAAAGCTGAAAACCCCATCTGGCAGGCCTAAAAGCTGGGCGCCTCGGGCCTACAGAGGTATAGGCGAAAATACTACATTTCTCCACCCTCTTATTTACGTGTCTGGTAGAATCTCTGCCACGATCACTCAGAATGTCGGATTGACTAGCTGACTGGTGTGTTGCGAAGCTAGACTAGATTAGAAAAGATCTCAGGAAGACGTCATCTGCAAATTCTATCATCTGGGATGCCAAATTCAAGGGCGCCCCTGAGCTACAGGGGCGCAGATTGTTGTGAACTGACCATCCTCTATGACATGCAATCCCTCGTACCTTCAGTTTTTGACCTCAGTAACCAGAGTTCTGCAACTCAGATGACTTCGACGGATAGCTCGTCGGATAGCTGGGCTGATTCTGAAGAGATTGACTACATCTGCAAGCAAAAGCAACAAGATCTGGGCCTTCAAAGAGAAGGGCGCCCCTGGTCTACAGGGGCATAGATTTGCTTTTCTGCTAAAAATCTTCATCTGTTTGATATCTGTAATCACCATTCTGGCCACTGAAATGACCTCGTAGGAGTATAATTTCATCGTGAAGTGTTTCTCCATTATCAAATATCTTGCTTTGAGTCCCAGGTTCAGGTTTTGAGCTCCAGGTATTCACCAATCGCTGCTGACGACTGACATGACACTGACCAAAGTCCATGCTTGACATTGCCCAAAAATTGTATTTTGACATCATTCAACAAGGTTAAGACTCTTTTAAGCAAAATGCCTTAATGAAGCAAAAAAAAATAAAATTGGTTTGGGTACAACACAATCAACCATTATTGATCATTGATCAATCTGAATCATATGGGTCATTAAAAAAAGCATCATCAACATCATAAGATGCTACATTGTGTGTAGAACCACAAATAGCATCAGTGGCACTCTCATAAGCATTGCCACTGCCACTAACACTATTAGTGGTCTCATTCTCAGTAGCTGCTTCAAGCTGATAGTCATCATCAATATCAAGTGCATCTACGCGACTTGTGGAAGCATCCAAGTCAAGCTGCTCTGGCTCAATATCCCACCTCCTTGTGTCTTCTTCTTTGTAGGAACTTTGCTTGTGTATAAGGAGGCACGAGTTTGAATGCACATACACCAAGTCCTCTGCCTTTTTTGAATGTAGCCTATTGTGCTTTATTGAGTGGATGAAGGAGTATGTGCTCCAATTCCTCTCAGAAGAAGATGAACTAGCAACCTATTAAGACCAAACTAAATAGTTAAGAGTTACAAAATTTAACTAAACAAATTATTTATTAATATAAATTAAAATTAAAATTCTAAAATATAAAACTTACTTGGTATAAAATTTTTATTGCAATAGGTTGGAGGTGACTGTATTCTTGCCCATGGAAGTACCACCAATTATGAGCATCCACCTTGTACTTGTCTCGAAGAGCATCAAGATTCTGATCAACACTACCGGAGCATGCAAAAGCCATGAAATCAACCCTCACTCGATCACGTCGGTCACGATCACTAAAGAGTCTACGAAGTGCTGCCTTGTACCCTTGAGCCACTTCGACATCTCTATATGGAGCAACTCTTGATGAAGCATAAAGTATCTCAACACTATAATATTTGGGACTCAATACAAAAGCGAGAAGATGGAACAGAGTGGTCATTTTGTTCCATCTATCAACAATGATTTCATGTAGCTCTTTGAAGAACTTTTCTTCAGGATCTTCCTCTTTTGCATTGATGATGGTTTTCATCTTCTCAATCATTGAGGGGATACCATCATATACTTTTCCCAAACAAGGTCTATCCATGTCAATGTAACGGATCATGCTCAATATGGGCTTAGTGAAACTGACGAGATACTCAACACGATTCGACCAACTATCATCTAGGATCCTTTTCTTGAGCCTATTTTCCCTTTCAGTGCTAGATTGCCTCCATATGGACCAATTAGGGCTGATTACCATATTACAGAGTGCCTCACGAACCTTTATAAGTCGTCTCAACATAATTGTGTTGGAGGCAAAATAGGTCTTGGCAACCTGTTTGAAAATCAATGGGCGATTCTTTGCATCTTTCCATCCATTAGAAACGATGGTCACCCCTGTTTCGATCCACGAATCCCTTATGGGATTCAAAGAGTCTGCTACATGTTTCACCTCTTTCTCCAATAAGGTGCAACGAACCTTCTCAAAACCTGGGCCCTTATACCCCTTTGGAGCCTCATTAATAGATCTCACCATTTTTTTCCAATATGGTGAACAAACAATGTTGAATGCCAATCCATTGGCATAGACACATCTAGCTATGTCTTGATTAGCAATCTCCCTTGCCTCATTCTGAAATGAAGCTTCCAACGGTCCCTTAGATCTTTTATTTGAAAAGGGCACAGTTTGCTCTTGAGGGATGGACATAAATGGATTGCTATTTGTAGTGGCATATAGGAAGGCGTTCTAGGGGGCTTCATCAATCGAGATCCTTTCTTCAAAGGATGACTTGTTTTAAGATTGCTTGATTTTTGTTCTGCTTTTCCTTGCTCAGCAATATATTTCAACACTATTTCATCTGGAAGGCTGTTGCTATCTTCACTTGGACAAGCTTTGATGCCTAGTTTAGGGATCCTACACAAGTGCCCTTTCACTCGACTGTATGAGCTTGTATATCGAACTTTGCAATGACTACAAATCCAAACATATACTCCACCACATGGAACTTGTTGAACCATTTCTACATATTTCCAAAGGGGAGAGGTTGGGTTTATTTTGAAATGAGATTGGCCTGAGGAGTTAGAAGCGGATGCCATTGTAGTACCTAAGGCACAACACATTGAAATAATTTTGGTATTGAAACTAAAAGACTTAATTAATTTCAAAAAACTGAAATACTTGAACATGTGTTATAGACACTTAGAAGAATGAAAACAAAACAAAACAAAATAGTTCATTTGTTAAAAAAAAAATGTAAGAAAAAAATAAAAAAACTTCAAAGAAACCTACCTCTTTTGAACAAATCTTGCTCTACGATGTTCTTGGAAATGAACGGACACTTGCAAGTGCTTAGGAATAGCACAACAATCAACTTTGAACAACCAACGATCAGCCTTCAAGTCTATTCAAGCTTGTGCAAGCAAGAGAGAAAGTTCAGCAATGGAGGCAAAAAAACTTGTTTTTCATTCACAAATTGTTAAATGAGAGTGTTTTTACCTATTTGATGTGTTTGGAGGCAAAGATTTGGGTTGGAGTCAATATTTTATTATTTAGAAGTCAACTTTTAAGTCAAAAAAATAATTAAAAAATGTCAAAAACGTGACTTTTTCCACGGCCTGGGCGTTTAAACAGTCGGGTTCAGTCCGGGTATGTACTAGGTATGAAATTTTCATACCCACAGGGTGGGTTTCGTTTCCTGCCCGTATCCACAGACCGAAATTCGTTTCCTGGTCGAATTTGAATCGAACCCGTACTATTTTTCATTTCTGAATCGTACTTAAGGCCTTTTCTGAACGAATCGGTAACTTAGGTTATTTGTAATGGTATGAGAATTTGGCTAAGATCAGGTGGTATCACATGTAAAACCTACAATGGACAAAGTGTGGTGGACTATGTAATGCACTTAGAGAGCTCTATTTCTAGGTGGTTGGTGTTCGATAATGGGGGCTGCCCTATTGGGTTGAAATCTGATTATATGCCTCTCGTTGTTAAGTTTGACATTAGCACAAACAACCAACAAGGAGGGCAGGTCCAAAACGTACATAGGAAAGTTCATACACAAGGTAAAATTCTTGTGAATCAAGAAAATCAGGAGCTCTTCACTACTGCACTTGAACAACACCTTCAAAAGGATAGAAACAACATAGAGTGCAAGGGAAACAATGAAGAAAGTGAATATATTTGCAGCAATATGTTGATCCGTTTAATCCACAAGGCACTAAAGGTGTGCAAGAGATCTCGGCCTAAGAAGGGAGTTTCAAATATTTTCCCGACTAACCTGTGGTATGACAAAGAGTGCAAAGCTGCAAAAAGATCCTTCAAAGAGAATGAGTCAAACAAATAAAGCAAAAAAATATATGAGAAATTGATAAAATCTGAAAAAGAAAGCTATGTGATCTCAAGAAGGAAAAAATTAATATCTTTGGGTGAACACAACCCAAAGGCTTTTGGAGAGAGCTACAACAAAAGAGAAAACAAATAGAAAATAATATCATTGATGCCCATTGGTTAGAATATGCGAAGCTCCTTTATGAATGGGCTCAAGAGAAAGATAACCCTCCCGTAATTAGCATATCAGTCGGGCTCTTCTCAGTAGAAGATATAAAACAAGGTATAAAAAATTTAGTAGATGGTAAAGTGCAAGATATTGATGGGCTGGAAGATGAATTTTTAAAGTTGGGAATTGAGCTCCTTGCTCCACACATCAAAAGAATTTTTAATGGTGTCAAACAAGGCAGCTTTTGGACATAGTGGACAACTAGTGTCGTTAGCCCTCTATTCAAAAGTGGAGATATCATAATCCTTCTACTATTATGGTCAATCCTCTTCTTGGAAATTTCTTTGGGAGCATGATAGAACACATAATTAGTAGTTGGGCCGAAAAAGAGGGAAAAAAAGCAAAAGGGTAGGCAGCGTCTAGGCACCACCCTTAGACACTTCATTGAAAAAATTTGGGACACTCAAGGAGGGGAAGCTTTTTACTGCTTCGTTTATTTAAAAAAAGTCTTTGACACACTACCTAGGGACAAACTTTGGAAGATGATGGAGGAACTTGGGGTTTCGGATGAGTATAGAGTCCAAGGTTTGAGAGAACATTTGAAGGCTTTAAAACTCTTTTGCCAAGAGGTTGGGATGCAAGTGAATACTATCAAGACCAAAGTCATGATTTTTTCATTGAAAAGGAAGAAGTAGGTTAATTTTATTTTTGAGGGAAGCTTGTTGGAGATAGTGGAAGAATACAAGTACCTAGGAAATGAATTTCACAATAGGCTCAATTGGGAGACATGTAGAACGAAAATGATACAAGGAGGATGGAGAGCTTCTTACCTACTTCATATTAGGTGTTGGAAAGTGGAACTATGGGATTGAAAAACCAAGAAAACCCTTTTTGGTTTGTTGGTCACATTGGTTGTCCTCTATGGATGTGAGGTTTGGGGGAGTATCATGTGAAATCACAAGTGGAAACAATTAGAAAGAATCCAAAAACATCTAGTCAAAACAATGTTCCCCTATGAGATCCTCTTGGCTGAAGTGTGAACGTTCCCACTGGAGGCATCAACGATAATTCAGTTGCTAAATTAAAAAAGGTTGAAAGCATGGATAAGCATCGCTGGCCCAAAATGCTTGTGGAGGAGGAATTAGACCGTAGGAAGAAGACATGGATGAAGCAGAACAAGTGGATGAGCAAACAGGACATTAATTTGCAAGAGTGTTCTAACACTAATGATGAAATAAAAAGTTTTGTGTTAGAAACATTTAGGACTGCCATGTGGACAAAACAAATTGGTTGGAAAAAGCACATTAAGTCAAAGAGTTCAACCCCACGTGGGAACATGATGAAAAAGCGTATCTGTGGGCTGCAATTAAGGGAAAGATTAATATTTTAGTTGCACAATCGAGGACCGGTTCACATCATCTTAGATGTGAGATTGGTAGATGGACAGTCCCCAAGGAAGATTGGGAAGAAATACTTGCATTTTTTTGCAGCAAAGGGGTGGTCGAAACTAAATGGCACTTCATCATAGAGTGCGCAATGTATGAGGATATCCATATTCAGTATGAAAACAATTAGGTGTGTAGTCTAAATGAGATATTAGAGGAGGCAAGGTTTCACAACACCGTTGGTATCTTGATCAACATTAAAAGGAACTTGAAAATGTATTAAAGATGCAACTTTTGGTCCTTTAAACTGCTTGGTCTTGTGGACATCATTAAAATTCTTCCATTTCATTTCATAAAGCAAGATGTTAAAAAGTGATATAATTTGGAAATATAGAACTCTAAGGCACTTTGGGAAGTTTTAAGTGCCTTGACTTTATTGTACCTCTTGATGTGATTTTTGTGACCGCACCAACACAGAATAAAGTTGCCAACGACTACCCTATTCTCTCTTGATCAAAGTATCCAACACGCTAAGATTGCGAGAGAGTTCGTGCGTTCAACTCCAAGGTGCCTTCTAGGCGATGGATAGTCTTAGTTGGCTCGATGTGATTTTGTTGGTATTTCAAGGGGACTTACGCAATTGTTCGGCAGCTGACAGCAGACAGCAGATTAAGGGCTTCACGTGGTTCGAATGATTCGGCAGGTAAGTGCAAGTTTCCTAATACTAACCAGAAATGAACTGAATTTAAATGGGTGTAGGGATAAGAGATGCTATAATTCTACTCTAAGGTGGGACATGGTGATCAATTCTCGTAGACTTCAACCAGGCCTTGCTTTGCCTCGCTTCGGACAGCTTCCACAAAACCGGTGCAATCTTCAGAGGAGTAATCAAAAGTATTCAAATCATGATTCAACATGAAGACACCATCACAACGATGCATGCCAACATGTAAACCATAATTGAAGTTAAGTTCACAATGTTCCAGTTGACCACACAAGGCGAACCCACCATCAGTGAGCCCGCTAGTGGTATGGATAAACGAAGTTTTGTTCAAATCGAGCACCACATTCGACAATTACTAAGTACTTGTATGAAATGAAATCTACTTTACTTTAAGCTACTTCAAGATTCTATGCGAATTGGAAGGACGAAGAAGCCTCGCTAGCTACTCATAACAAAGAAGAGATCACCATCAATGAAAACTCTTTTATTATGAAAGTGTTCACAACAACTTCTTACAAAGTATTCAAATGGAAGACTTTCCTTCCTTTTCAATCTAAGCTAGACTATCAACCTATGCTACTCTATATTCTATCAATCTCTCTCTATTCCTTCTCTGCTATTCTAATTAGATACAAATGAGGGGGGATGCCCCTTTTATAGCTGGCCAAGTCCAATAGACGGTTCAGATTACAATCAGATGGATGGCCCAAATTGTGCCACCTCAGCCCTAACCCTAAAAAGAGGAGTGGAATAATAAATGAACAATTAATGTCCACCATCCTCTAGAAGATTCCTGTCCATAGACACATTTGCATTGTTCTTGTTCCTCTTCTTGACTGCAAACTGGATAAATCTGGTTGCCACTGCGTCAACTCCTTGAATGGATATGGCGGGCACGTTCTCGATCTAACTTCAAGCCTGCAACCTCTTTCTCCTGCTCGACGATGATTTTCCTCCTTGATGTTGTTCTTCAACTTTGAAGTACTTGATGGTGACCATTAACGCTTGGGTTTCCATCTTTCCCTCCATCCTGAGCTTTGAAAACATTTCTTCTTTGCCACTTGAGTTGGGCACATACTAGGTCTCAACACTTAGCCATTTCTTCCAAGTACTCACTTCATCTCCCCAAGTCATCATGCCTTGGCCTCGGTGTTCATCCTGCAAAACAAGCAAGGAGAAGAGCATCAAAACACTTCATAATATAAATTCACCCCACTTACCTGATTTTCATACTTTGATTTCCAAGGTTGAGTGATCTTCGGATCTGATAGGGTTCATCACTTTTCCTCCAGCAAACTTCTTCCTCAAATTCTTCATGATTTTTCAACATCTATAGGCTGGACATATAGCACTTGTGCATCATATTTCAATGCCTTAGACAAATTTCATCCTCCTCAAGGGTGTATTTAAGAGATGCATTTTTAAAATCATCTTTTGAAAGTGTTAACTTCAACTGCATCTTCTTCAAGAAATTTATTTCACCAGCTGAGGTGTTGACAACTTTGATTTTACTCATCTCTGGCTCAAGAAGACTATCTTCACGAAGAATTTGAGAAAATTCATCTAGGCAATCAACTTCAAATTCATCAACCAAGGCATTTTATTTTAACATCCTTTTCCCTTCTTGCCTTAGAAATGTTTTCAAATTTTTTACTTAGGAAATTTCATTATTCAAGTGCCCATCAAAATCTTCATTTTGAAAGCCATGGCGAGGTGTGGAAGACTTTAAAATCAATTCCTCGTCGAAGATGTCTAATACCCAGAAGAAAATTCCCCTTAGAAAACGTCGAATTCATGTGTCTACAAACGAAGGGGTACATTTAATTTTTAAATTTTAACCTTAGAAAAATATTTTGCCATCAAATTTATCTTTATTCTCAACATCTGGGCGTATTTTCTAGCCTTGCCTTGACAATCCTCATCAATTTCTTGAAGCCAACACACTCTGATGTATCCACTGCCAATTCATCCATGCTACAGAAAATTTCATCACCTTAGAAGCTTGAAATTTTAATACTTAGAAAATTTTTGACATCTCATCACCAGCATGGGCGCATATAGGGGGTCAAGGAGGAAATTTTGCATTTTTCTTTAAATATTTCTCTCCATTCACCCTTCTCCAGTCATGGCACATATAGCATATCAAGGTGGAATTTTCACTTAGCACGCCTTAGCTCCATCTTGAACTTGGGCGCATTTTACATGTCTAGGAGGAATTAACTTCCAACGCCTTAGAATATTTTCTCATCCATCTACCTTCACCTTGCACTTGGGCGCATTTATCATGTGGTGAAGGAACTTTGACTTCCAACGCCTTAAGACTTGCTTTGATTCCTCTTCTAGTATGGGCGCATTTTGATACCCTTGCAGGAAGTTTCTAATACTTAGTTTTTTTTTCTTCTTGATGTCTCTTGGCAGTTGGGCGCATTTTGCATTTTGAGGGTGGTGAAGGATTTAACTTACACTTAGAAATTTTCTTTCACATGCATGGAGATGAGGGCGCATTTTGGGGGTGGTGAAGGAATTTACAAACACTTAGAAACTTTTATCCACCTAGCAACTTGAAGATGGGCGCATTTCATGACCCCAGCAGGAATTAGCAACACTTAGACAAATTTCCTTCCTCCTTCCTGAAGTTGGGCACATTTAGGGGGTCCAGGAGGATTTAACTCCAGACTTAGCTTATTTTCTATCACCACTAAGCAAGTTGGGCGCATTTTGGGGGTCCAGGAGGATTTAACTCCAGACTTAGAAAATTTCTTAGCTTCCTGCCAGCTTGAGGGCGCATTTTGGGGTATGAGCAGAAATTTCAACACTTGAAAATTTTTATCCTCCTGCCAGCTTCTTCTTGGGTGCATTTTACAGGGTGAGCAGGAATTTCTTCAGATTTAGACGTTTCTCAGCTTGCTCGCCCTTGTTTACTATATTTAGTAAGCCCTCTGATTTTCATACCTTTGAAGCTTGGATTGATTTGGAATTCGCGCCACAGGATCTTCATTACCTAGGTGATTTGTTCACACTGCCGTGTCGAGCTGACTTGCTATTTATAGCATGTTTCTGAAGGTGTTTTACTATTTATAGTAACTGCTCAGTTTCATGACTTCCCCAACTCCGTTTGACTTGAAACTTGGATGGTGTGACCCTCATCGGTAGACTTGCCCGTTCACACTGGCGCTTGCTGCTGACTTACTATTTATAGCCTGTTTCAGAAGTGGCTTACTATAAATAGTAAGTGCTCCGATTGCCTTCAAATTTTACTGGTGGATAGCTTGAAAGATACTGATCGCAGTGGGATACACCGGTTTTCGAAAATTGTGGCGTTTGACCCCTCATTTTGGGTCCCGAAGTTGGAAACCCTAATCTGTCTTGCATGTTGATCAAATAACCTCCCTTTGACCCCGTTTCTGTTGCATGTCGGTCAGTTTGTGATACTGAAGTGCTGGGGGGGGCTGCCAAAGTGGATCTGCTAAAAACAGTAAGTTCCTGAAAAAGTGACCAACTCTGTTTGCATGTCACATCATTGCGTAGCTCTTGAAAAACCCATAAGGAATAACCTGACATGCGCTGAAAAGTCCTGCATGCAAACCCTAAAAATAGCCTCTGAAGGCAGCTCTGAAAAAGGTCCTGATCTTGGTTTGCATGTTATACCACTGCGAAGCTTTCGAAAAACCCACAAGGAATGTCCAAACATCCGTAGAAAATTCCAACATGCAAACCCTAAAAATAGCCTTCGAAGGCTAAGTTTTGAAAGTTATCATCTCACTTTGCATTTATATCACCGCGTAGGTTTCAGAAAACCTAGAAATAATCTCCAGACATGCACTGAAAAACTTTGGATATAAACCCTAAAAACAACTCCTGAAGGTGATACTTGCTAAAAATAGAAAGTTGTCCGTTTCAGCTCAAAACTTGCAGACAAGCAGTTTGATGTGTTCAAGATGCAGTGTAACGATCAAAATTTCAGAAGTGCTGAGAAAATGCCCCAAATTAGGTACTTACTAAAAATAGTAAGTTGTCAGAATTCGATGAAATTTTGTTGGGGACCTGCTAGAAGCATGCTGACTGTACTGCCAAACTCAGATTTCAAATTATTCACTGCGTTTGACTCCAAACTGGCCGAAAGGAAGCAAACCCTAATTCTCAGACTTAGCCAAAATTTCACGTTCAAGCTCAAAGGCGGGCACATCCCCGGAAAGACAAGCAGAATAAAGAGACAGAAAGAGAGAGAGAGACAAAACCAAAGCCAAAAGACGAGGAATGGAGCAAAAATTAGGGGGTCCCCATTTAGAATGGGGTGATGTGTGAAAAGGTCACAACAGTACCCCTGCAATCTTGCAAGGCATAAATAAGGAAAAAGTGAAAATGTTTAAAAATCCCTTCTAATGGCAGAAAAGTGGAGTCTCGAGGGATATAAGGAAAAGTGCAAAATAGAAGGTCTCCTTTCTCCACCCATAAGGAAGATTTGCATTGTATGTATTAAAAAGAAAAGAAAAAGGCGAATGCGATGGGTTGGAGCTTTGCCTACGTGCTTTTGTATGGAAAACTACATGTTGCCTTGACATCTTCGCATTCCCGCAAAGACAAGAAAATACCTCTATGAACATGATCTCATAAATCGTCATGATCTGCAAGGATTTCAGCATCAATTTGTCAACTAGTCTTTAGAAACTTTTGAGCAAAATAAAATTTGTAGGTGTAAATCTAAATTATGCATCCATTCCAAGCATTCTCCTCTACCTATGCCAAAATGGCTGCTTTAGAGTAGGGTTAATGCATGGAATGAATCACCGAAATGGTTAGAAACTTTTGTGCAAATCCATTTGGCATATATAGTGCCGAATTCCCTGACCTCCACAACAAGTTTGGAATAGAATGTGGATGCATAAACAATGCGTTAACATGGTCCCATAGAAGCTGTTGTTGCTAGATATAAACAAAATGGAGATGTTAAGAAGTCTTTAGAGACTATCAAGAAAATGCACTTGGCATGCGTAAAACCAGCTTCAACAATGCCTTTATTAACCTCCTCCCATGTTTATCCTATAAAATGGCAACTTTGGAATAGAATTTGGATTTCTCTTGAAGTATATTGGAAGGGGGATTTTTGTTAGTTATTTGACATGAATGCAAACTGTGGAAGCAAAGACAACACACTGTGAATTGTTAAGAAAAACTCTATGATTGTAGTAACTGATCAAAATGGATTTGTTGAAGAGGTTTTAGAAACTTTTTAGGAAATGCAATTAGCAACGTTGAACTAAAATGAATATTGGCACTTGGAGCAGATTAAGGGTATCAATCAAAGAATAAAAAATAACGGATTTTTTCCATGTGTAGTTGCAACTGCCCTAACAACTATGAATGCAAACTGTTGAATTATATGGCACATGAACTGTTTGACAAAATGCCTCAAAGAGATGTCATCTAATGGAATACAAGGATTGCAGGATACATACACAAGGGGTTTGTTGAAAGGATTTTCAAGAAAATGTAACTGGTATTTGTAATGTCAAAGGCCTCTTTTGCCAACAATCTCCATACCTATGCCAAAATGGGCATTTTTGGAATAGAGTATGGACATCCATTAGAGCTTACCAGAAAGGGGTTTTTTTTATCAAATTTGTATGCAGAATGCAGAAATAGTCACAAGAGCATGAATTGTAGAAAGAATGTCTCCAAAGA
Source organism: Sequoia sempervirens (assembly GCA_007258455.2). Lineage (NCBI taxonomy): Eukaryota > Viridiplantae > Streptophyta > Pinopsida > Cupressales > Cupressaceae > Sequoia > Sequoia sempervirens. Next base: position 1,014,763,907 of record VDFB02271358.1, on the reverse strand, counting down.
ATGCTGTTTCATAGAATGCAACCGATTCCAAGAGTGCAACTGCATACAAACAATATCAATTCACATTCTGTAGAATCTAATTTTTGTGTCACTGCATAGTTCCGATTGAATTGGTCCAACCATATGCTTATGAATAGAATGAGTTATCTAAATACACAAAGAGAGTTTAATAACCCATTTTCAAGAACAAAACATCCTACTATAACTTTTGAATGTAACTTTCCTGTTAGTTCTAATACTATAAGGCCTTTATCATTACATGTGCTCGGAATGTTGACTACAATAATTTTTAGTAGATTACACCTGATTCCAAATCTTCTTTAGTAGGAATGTTGACTACAATAATTTTTAGAATGGCATTGGTCTTGAGCTAAATGATTTTATTTCCAAAGAGGGTCTCTTTTGCATCTTCAACTTCTACCCTGGGCTGCCAATCAATAAGCTGATTTTCAAACTCATTCATGCAGTTCAAGAACTCATAAATTTGCTTATCATCATTGAATACCGACCAGTATATGTTATCAAGAATGCTTGGGTCCACATTATACATGCAATGGCATGATGCCAAAGAGGCATCACAATTTGAGGCCATGGCAACAAGAGCATCAGCTGTATTTTCAGTTCAATCTAGCTATTGTGGTTCTTGTGGCTGCTATAATGTTGCCTTTACTTCTTCTCTTGTATATGATAGTGACAGTTATTCTTTGAATATGCTCAATAAACATGTTAGGTGCAATTACACAAACACCTTTGGTTGATACATAGGATCTCTTGAATCATTGTACACAAAAAATCTTTGTATAATACAATTGCTCATTACGGTTCTAGCAAGGTGTTTCATTCTTATAGTGTCTTTCATTGATCTTATGATCTCTCTGTCTTGGCTTTCTGATTTTTATGGTTATTTCACTTGATCATGTTCATTATTTGGTTTTTAACACATTAGAATCCATCTTAGTGTGTAATCCTCTGGGTGTTCCTGGCCAATTGATCAGTTGAACTCTCTTTGTGCTCTTAAACAATATCCAATCTCCCTTATTGATAAAAAATCTTTTATGCTTACAAGCTGGTTTGTTCCTATCAGAAATAATTCTTAGTGTATGCTCTAAGTTGCAAACAGGAAAATAAATACATCTGCATGCGTTATTTTGCACATATTCATTTTATTATGGAGAATTTGTGAGCCCACTGCATCGCAGAGTGTAGAATCATTGAATACATTTAAATTGCTCTCAGTTGTTGCAACTTCTTGTGGATTAAATTTTAATCTTATTTCCTTATTTATTTTTGCTTTGTAGGATGGATGCAGATACAATATTATTGAGTGCAGTTTGGCTCTTCTGTTTTCTTTTGCAATCAATGTTGCTGTTGTATCGGTTAGTGGAGCTGTCTGTAGCAGTTCAGGGCTTTCAGTTGAAGATAAACAAAACTGCAGCAGCCTTGATCTGAACCATGCGCCTTTCTTGCTAAAAGTATGCTAGTAAATTAAAATGCATTTTAACTTGTGTGGATAAATGTGAAATCTTTGCCTACAATCATTCAAGTACAGAGTAAAAATTCCTTTAAAGAAGGTTATTCTGCTTGAGATACTTGGGAACTGAAAGGAAGGCAAGTCAGAAGCCATTTTGCATATTTATAGATTAGTAGGTAGAAAACTAAAAGAGAAGCTGAAGATACATTGTTTATTTATTTTTTGATATGTGAATTTTCTAGATGATCTGACATAACTTCTAAGTCCTGATAAAATCAATTCCCTGCATTTCTTTGGATTTAAGTTCAATGACTGCTTGATGGCATTAAAGAGGAGCATTCTGTCATATATTTAATAAAGGCATGTAACTCTATATTAGTTATCTTGTTGCAATTGAGATGTGATTGGAGCTAGCCAAACAATTTTTTCGCTATTCCGATTGATAGCTATCTTGATTCATATTCCCATTGATTTATATTATTCTATACTTTCATTTAAATATCCTTGCTTAATCTGGGAAGTGAGAAAAATGCTTGGATACGAACTTGAAAGGCAGCCAAAACCATTGCTAAATCAATTTTCCTGGATTTTGTGAACACCATAATAATTTTTAACAATGCATAGGATGCAAAATATATTTGCTAAATGTCATGACTTGTTGAGAAGGTGTATACCTTGCATAACAAAGTTATTCATTCATATGGTTTACCTAGGGATGCGGGGACATCCTAGTTGATTTAAGTAGTGTGTAACTGTAAATTATGAAAATTAAACCCCCACAGTGAGTAGGATACCCAAGGAAAATAGGAGAAACTTGGGTCATGTCATGTTGTATGAAACATTGATTGGGTGGGTTAAAAGACAAAACTCACTAGAAAACAAATGGATGCCATACTCATGAGAAGACAAATTGGTTAAGGTGTTGATTAAGAGGAATCACCTAATTTGAGGCAGTAGATGACATGTGCAAGTAACTACTTTGGACTCATCTTGGAATGGGCAAAGAGGGTGTTGGAATTTGTGTCACTCATGCACAAGTGCCCATCATGGAGTCTCTCAACGTGATGCCATCATGGAGTCTCTCAACATGACGTCCACCATGTGTAATGACTTACCCCTTGTGTAAATTAAAAATTTTCCAATTATACTCCAAACATATAAAGGTAACAAGTAAGAAAGGCAAATACGATAAAATTTTTCCTTTCTTCATTGATAATTGTATACAAGTTACAAAATATTTCCACATGAATTCCATTTTCATTGCAAATATAAATCAGAGTTCAAAAGTAATACAATTACATACATAGCTCGTAAGTTTTTGCACAAATAGTAGTAAGAAGGTCTAGGAGTCCGTCCTTTCAAATCTTGGTACATCGGCCGCTTGCTGTGGAGGAGAAACATCACTCGGGCGCTTTTCCGCCAACCACGGACTTATAATGCGGTCCCTCGCACACCTATCGTTAGATAGATGGCCATCCCTTCGAAGAAGAGATTGGTAGGGTATCTTTTAACGATTACCAATTGAGCATAGTGTTGTGTCCTACACAACTAGAACCTTGCTATTTCACAATCTCAAACTAGTACTTGGATCACAATGAACTGACAGTGTAGTCTCAACTAACTCACATCTATGTGGAAGTTGTACATTTCACTACTTTGGCCAAAGTATTCTCATTCAGTACTTCGAATGAAGGTCATCTATCATAAACCTTACTCAGGGCCGATTTGACTTGAGGCTTCCTTACTCTACACATAGGTTTTTCCCTTCAATGGGTGAATCCGTCACCCCAGACATCCTACAATCATACTAACCTACTAAGAAATGTGCCAGTCAACAAGTGTCTTATATCCTAACTCCTAATTTAGGAAATCTTTATCCTAGGAGTTTTTAGCTTGTCACAGTTAACCTAATAACATAAGCTTGAGACCATACTTGGTTTTGACATCATTTCATTCCTACTAGGTAATAATTACTCTACGTATTCTCCATATACGAAGATCATACAAAAATGCAAAACTCAATCAAATGCATATAAAACCCTCCTTTAAAATCTTTCCCCATTATTTCCCTAAAATGCAAGTTAAGTAAAATCCTTAAGCTCCTTAAACATTTGATTCCCTTTTTACAATCCCTTTATCCTTAAATCCCTCATTCATTCTATCTTTAGAATGCATTGGATTCCCTTATACATTTACCCTTAAATGCAATGAATTCCCTTATACATTTGCCCTTAAATGCAATGAAAGTTTAACAAAATAGTTCTAATTATTCTTGAGCTACTTGCAAACATCAAACACAAGACCAAGCAAATGCAACATTTCAAACAAGAATTATAATAAAATAGATTTCATGCTTGAGATTTAAAGCTTCTTCTCCCAGCACTGCTCCTCTTGACACTCCTTCAGCAACTTCTAGAATTCCTAATGAAGAGGGCTTCTTTGCAGGATTCTCAACTATGGTGATCTCTCAAGTCACTCTTCACAAATTGCACTCCTCTAATAGAAGTTTACTCAACTACAGCTTCACTCCACTCTAAGCTTAAAAAGGATTTAACACTGTAATTTGATAATTACTGGTAAAAGATCACTGTATCTCTCACACTCAGCATGAAGGAAAAATGCAGCAATAAAGAAAACTCAGCAACTCAGATAAATGGATATGGGAGCTCTTAAAAACACAAGACTCAGATTGCACAAAGATATCCAACAAAGAGTCAAATGCTACTTGGCAGATTTCTAAACCCTATATCATCATAAAAAGGAGTGATTCAACCCTCTTGGAGCTACCATTACCAGATTTATTCAACTCAAAGCTCAAAAGTTGCCACTTACAGGAAAAACGTCCCTCTTTGGTGCATAACAGAGAATGACTCATGCTTGCTGCAAATTTGTCAAGTTTAAGCTTGCTACAACACATTCCATTTGGCTGGTGTTTACTCTTCTCCAGCGTTTGAAACTTTCCTCCATTTTTCCTGCGTTTGAAGCTTTCCTTCATTTCACTGGAAGAGCTTTCAGCAAATATTTTTGGTTTATTTCAAATGTTACCTCCAAATATTTCGATTCACATTGTTCCTTATGTTTTAAAACAAGAAGCTCGATTTATTAATGAAGACTTATATTTCCTTTAAGTCTAGCGACTGTTTTCTCCCAATAGTTCGCTTTATGATGTTTTCCCATATTAAAAGATTTAAATCTTTTAATTTCTAACACCTTAGAGTTTATAAATATTTACACTTAAAGTTTATAAATATTTATACTTAAAGTTTATAAATATTTACACTTTAAATATTTAACCATATTTATTTAAATTTACTCCATGTAAGTTTTAAAATATTAAAATATAATTCCCTCATTTATTTTATTATATATTATTATTATTATAGTCCATAATATATTAAACATATATACATATATTTAAATACCCGAGTATTTATTTATTTATATATATTTTAATATAACCATAATAATATTATATATAATTCCATAATATATAATTACATATATATTATAAATATATTTAATATATCGTGAGCCAGTCAGCAACCCGATATATAAATAAATATATATACGTTTTAATGTAAAGTCATCAGGTAACAATAATATTATATTATTAATATCCACAAATAATATATAGCGTGTGTATATATACATACGTATATACATAGTTCTGCGGAGACTTCGGTTCATACATGATTTCGGCAGCCCAAATATGACTGGGATTTCGGGGACTTCGACGCGGGACTCGGGGAAAAAGACTTCGGCAAAAAAAAAAAAAAAAATATGATTTTACAAAAAAACAAGAACAAATTAATGCATTTAGAGAACATAAGAGCCTAATTTGATTATCAAACACTCATAATTCAAATATTACACATGTCATATGATCATCAAACACTCAATAATTGAAATTTAATCATTCATAATTTCATAGTCATCAAATACTCATAGTTTCAAATTTCAATGTATAACAACATCATAAGTCTATAAATGTTTACATATAATCATGTCAAAAAGAAGAAAGAAAGCAATAATAACGCATGTAGTTTGTTGATGTGTTCCATTGACCGCGCAAAAGCCTTGAGAATAAAGTTGCCTTGGCTTCCCCATTCTCTCTTGATCAAAAGTATTATGCAGCGCTAAGGTGCGAGAAAGTTCATCGTTCCGCTCAAGGTTCTTTCGGTCGCGAATAGGCTCGATTTAACCGATGTGATTTGCTGGTATTTCAAAGGGGACTACGAATTGTTGACAGCGGAGAAAAGGAATTTAAATGCTCGAAAAGATTTATCTATGAAGTTGGTTTCCTATTCTAGGAAAGTGAATTGAGAAATGGTGTAGGGGGTTAAGAAGGCTCTAATCTACTCTAAGGCGTGGGACATGGCGATCAACTTCAGCAAACTTCAACCAAACTTCGCTTTGCCTCGCCTCGGACAGCTTCCACAGAGTCGGTGCAATCTTCAGAGGAGATGACTAAAGATGTTCAAACCACCATTTGACATGAAGATACCATCACAACGACGCATACCACCATTCAAACTGTGATTGAAGTTAGGCCCAAACGTTTCCAGTTGACCACACAAGGCGCATTCACCATCAACAAATACACTAGTGGTATGGATAGACGAAGTTGCTTAGATCAAACACCACATTCCACAGCTAACATCTGCTTGCATGGAATGAAAATTATACTACTTGAAGTAGAAGGGATGAAGAAACCTAAAGCTAGCTATCCATAACAAAGACAAATTTCACCATCAATGAAAAGATCTTTTATTATGAAAGTTTTACACGACAACCTCTTACAAAAGTTTTCAAAGGAAAACTTTCCTTCTCCAACTATACTATCAATCTACTTCTAAGTTGTCCCTCTATTCTATGTCTACTGTCTAACTCTAAGCTAATGAATCACAAATGAGGGGGACTCCCCCTTTATA
>VDFB02271358.1:1014722230-1014757405 GCA_007258455.2 Sequoia sempervirens | reverse complement strand
TAAATTCATTTACGGGTTCCAAACTTTACCATTTCTTCAAACTGCCATCTGACACTTCAAACGGCTGCCAACGACAAACGGTGAACCCTGCTGACAGGAAACCAAGCTCACTACATGCCTGAACTCATTCTGCATCCAACGACTGTACGCATGTCATCTGAAAAGTTCATTAAGGGCCTCAAAAGTAAAAGCGCCCCTGGCCTTCAGTTGCACTAGCACCATTTTGACAAAAGTTGAACTCTCAACCAAATGCCCTACTTTGACCTCTGATATCTAGAGCTGGGATAACCCAATTCGAGCACTATCTGTTTTAACGGACAGCCAGAAGGACCCATGAGAGAAGTCTCTAGAAGTGACGACGCAAGAAAACTGCTTCTAAGACCTCAAAAATGCCAGTGCTTATTTTATTTAAAATATCCGCTCCATACTTAGCCATTTTCCGGATGTCTTCACTTTTCAGCATTTCGCCAAAGACCTCGCACGTACGAGCATTTGCCAAATCCCAAAGGCTGACGGCTAGGCTCGTTGAATAGATAAAGTAATCACGCTCAAGTCTCGTGAAGACTTCGAACGCGAACGACTTCATCTGACAGGCCTAAAGGCTAGGCGCCTCTGGACTGTAGAAATACAATGCAAATTTTATGTTGGTCCACCCGTGAAATTACGTGCTTGGTAGAACCTCTGCCACGATCACCTAGAACGTCGGATCGATAGGCAGGATGATGCATCGCGAAGCTAAACAAGAATAGTACTGATGTCAGGAAGACTGCGTCAGCAAATTTTGCCATCTTAAGGGTCATTTTAACCAGCGCCCCTGAGCTATAGTTGCGCTGGAAACACAATGAAGAAGCTCTGGAACGTGAAAACTCCATTATAAGCTCATCTTCAGATGTCGGCTGCCGAAGCTCTGAGACTCGGATGACTGCGTTTGATAGTTTATTGGACGAGCAAACTAGTCGAGAAGAGATTGACTGTATCAGCTACCAGAAGTACCAAGATCCACTCTCCCTTTAAGAAGGGCGCCCTCAAGCTACAGGCGCACTTTTGCCTGAAAAGGACAAATTTCTCATATCTGGAACTTTGGGAATTTCAACTTCTGTCACTGGTTGCCAGAACTGCGGGTCTCGGAAAGATTCGCTGGATAGCTCATCGGATAGCCAGACCAATTTTGAAGAGTTTGACTGTATGCATGAGCATTTTCAACAAAATTTTGACCTTCAAAAAGAAGGGCGCCCCTGGTCTACAGGTGCGCTTTTTGCTTTTCCTCTGAGAAATCTTCAAAAATTGACCATTGAAATCATCATCTCAATCACCGAAATGATCGTGTGCAATGTGAAATGCTGTCGTGAGACGCTCCTCCATCGTGAAATGCTCCATTCTGAGTCTCTGCTTCAGGTTCTGATCAATAAAACTGACTTTAACTGACAAAATATTGACAAAAACTCCATGCTTCATATTGCCCAAAACTGTATTTTGCATCATTTTATCAAGGTTTAAACTCTTTTATGCAAAATGCCTTGATGAAGCAAAAAATTTGGTTTGGGTACAACAAACATCTTTGACTTAGCTATTTTTAAGGCCTCAAGGTAGATTGGGTGCATTTAGAGGCATGAGGAGAATGAATCTCTCAGACTTAGAAATTTTTATCAACCTTTCAAGCTTGAGGGCGCATTTTAGATAGGCAGGAGGATGAAGCTTGATACTTAGTGTTTTTCCTGACTCTCTAGCTGAAGATGGGCGCATTTCTTAGGTCCTGCAGGATGAAACTCATGCCTTAGGATTTTTCTTTCCTTCTACCAACTTCTCTGTGTCCTACTATTTATAGTAAGTCCTCTGATTTCCATACTTCTGAAGCTCGGAACGATTTGAAATTTTAAACATAGGAGACTTATGACCTAGTCAACCTATTCATACTGTCATCTTGAGCTGACTTGCTAAAAATAGCACATTTCTGAAGGTGGTTTGCTATTTATAGTAACTGCTTGTTTCTGAGACCTCCATAACTCCGTTTGACTTGAAATTTGAATGATGTGCTCCTCACCACGTGACCTACCTGTTGACACTTTCGCCTGCTGGTGGTTTACTATTTTTAGCCAGTTTCTTAAATGACTTACTATAAATAGTAAGTGCTCCATTTGCCCTCAAATTTCACTAGCGGATAGCTTGAAAGATACTAAATGCAGTGGGATACACCGGTTTTCGAAAATTCTGGCATTTTATGCCTCTTTTTGGGTCCCGAAGCTGGAAACCCTAATTGGTCTTGCATGCATATCAAATTACCTCCGTTTGTCCTCATTTTTGTTGCATTGCATCCCGTTCGTGATTCTGATGCGCTGGGAAGTGGCTGCCAGAGTGCATTTGCTAAAAATAGCAAGTTGTTGAAGAAGTGATTATCTCGCTTTGCATGTCACACCATCGCGAAGCTCTTGAAAAACCCACAAAGAATCACCTGACATGCAAAGAAAACCCTGACATGAAAACCCTAAAAATAGCCTCTGAAGGCTGAACTCTGAAAAATCATTCTCATTTTGCATGTTATATCATCGCGAAGGTCTCTGAAAACCCAGAAGGAATCTCCATACATGCACTGAAAAACTCTGTGTATAAACCCTAAAATCTGCTCTGGAAGCTGAACTGCTAAAAATAGTAAGTGGTCCGTTCTGGCTCAAAATTTGCCAGTGAGCAGCTTGATGTGTTCTGAATGCGGTGTGACGATCTAAACTTCAAAAGTGCTGAGAAAATACCCTGAATTGCACACTTACTAAAAATAGTAAGTTGTCAGAAGATGATGAAACTTCGCTGAGAGTCTACTGGAAGCATACTGACATCAATGTTAAGCTCTGTTTTCAATTTATTCACCTCTTTTGACCACAAATTGGTTGGGAAGTTCAAAACCCTAATTCTATTGATTTGGCCAAATTTCTCGTTTAAGCTCAATGGCGGACCTATCCCCGGAAAGGAAGATATCAGAAAACAGACAGACAGACAGAGAGAAAAACCAAAGCCAAAAAGACCAGAATGAAGCAAAAATTAGGGGTCCCCATTTTGAATGGGGCGATGTGTGAAAAGGTCACAACACCACCAAGGTTCAAATACCTGGAGGTGCAAATGGGCTAAGTTCAGCACCTGGGTGACTTTTCACGGAATGGATCCCCCTACTTTTGGCCACTTATCCATAGGAGACTTCTGGAATAGATGTATGCTTACTCAAAAGTTTGTAATCCTCTTAAAGGCAGAGATACTGATATCTAGTTGTAATCAGGTTGAATCCATCAAAAAAAAAGTGTTCATCATCAAAGTACTCTTACTAGAAGAGAAAAGAAGCAAGCTCCTATAAATTCAAAACCAAAGATTTCCTAGGAACAAGAATCTGGTAATTTGATCCTGAACACCAACTCTAAACTAAGGGAACAGAAACTGTCTCCATTTGTTGATCACTGGATTGAATCAGAATTCATGTGGTTTGGCTTCAGAACAGTCTGAACAAACCTCTGACAAGTTTAATGTTAACTGGATTAATATTGACAATAGTTGGACTCCCTGATAAGAGAAAGAAGCTGCTAGAACAGTGATACTAATCTGATCGGCACAAGAGGTCTTTGTAGTGACTAATACTTAAGAAACAAATGCTTTGCTGGGGGTAACAGATCAAGCCAGATAAATCCCAGTAAAATATCTGAAAAGAAAATAATATCTTCCCTGATTCCCATTGTAGATTATGCACCTTAAAATGATCCTCCAAATTCTCCACGTGCTATCTACCACCCCTTTCATCTCGAGGGACATAATTATCTATGTTGACTAGTAAATGGTGTGAAGATGGACGAAGCTGGCCAAATGCAAAATTAAACTTTCTGGCTAATGCTCTTCAAACATCAAATTCGGTAGGAAAGAACTACGAACAAGGAAACAAATTCCCTACCACCAATAAAGATGGATAAATGCATTGCTTGATTCAAGGATACTTCTCACCTAATCTCGGATATTAAAACATTATTATCCTGTAAATCTTCTGATTTTCGTTGGACTATCTGTGTATAAACTATAAACTTCTTCAACTTATTGTTTTTGGCCTGTTGGGATACCAATAATCAGTGATCTAGATTTCCCTGAAGAGGGGGGTCTATGAAGTAGATCCAAAATGATGGATGAAAAAGGAAAAAGACAGTTGTATCAAGATACACTTTTCAAAATTTAGATTTTCACTCATTAATCTTTCCTCAGAGTGGAATCATCCACTCTGAATGTTTCAAGGAAAGATTAATGAGTGAAAATCTAAATTTTGAAAAGTGTATCTTGATACAACTGTCTTTTTCCTTTTTCATCCATCATTTTGGATCTACTTCATAGACCCCCCTCTTCAGGGAAATCTAGATCACTGATTATTGGTATCCCAACAGGCCAAAAACAATAAGTTGAAGAAGTTTATAGTTTATACACAGATAGTCCAACGAAAATCAGAAGATTTACAGGATAATAATGTTTTAATATCCGAGATTAGGTGAGAAGTATGGCTAAAAGTAAACTGTTTGTTGTTACAGCTTTTAGAACGAATTTTTTCATATCTTCTTAACACAAAAAAATACAAAAGAAGATGTTTCTCATGTGTTCAGTCACTCGGGCCATTTTTTAGTTTAATTTTTTCTTGTTCCCATTCACAGGGAAGATAATAGGCAATAATTGAATCTATGCATTTCAGTTTTCAACAATTTAGTCATCTTATAGGGTTTAATGTATGACTTGCTCCACCATTGAAAAGGCTGCCTATTTTCGGATATCTGTGACTGCAAGATTTCACCCATGTTTGATGAAGATCTAAATTCAATTTCACAGCAAGATCTGAAAACAAACTTAAACATCATAAAACTTAAGGTTCAAGATTTTTTTGTCCCATAAGAAATTATTCTGAAGCTCCAATTTACACCACCTTGTTGCAGTAAAATGTAATTGAAATTAAAGAAATAACTCCCCATCCAATCTCTTCCATCTTTTGGTAATCGAATTGCAAAAATGACGGAACATAATTTGATCTAGAAAAGTTTGAAACAATTCTTAGAACTTCAAATATTTCTACTAAAAATGTTGTTTGGATTGAAAACCAATCTTCCAGGCAAGATTCCAAAAACAAAGAATCCTAAGACCATAGAACATCCATGCAATATGTGTGTGTATGGTATTTTCTATAGTTCCAAATATAAATAATATATATAGTTTATACATATATTTTTACACAAAACAAACTTAATCCCTGCCTTGTGATGCACTAATATAGCCTTGCTGCATACATAGATTAGGCATAGAGAATATTTACACCATCCAACACCATTGATCCTTAACAAACAAAAAAACGGAATTTTGAAAACTTTATTATCAAAGACAAGTAAATTGTAATAAGTCCTGCAATAATTAAATAGCATACCCTTGTTTCTGTGACAACTGTAAGGCTACTTCTAGAGTTGGCACAAAATCTCAATACAGAGCTGTATGTTGAAATTCAGATTCGCTATCTAGGGAAACTTCAAGAATTGATGAGGAATATAAGGACAATGGATAAAAACTGTTGCTTTCATTTTCAGTAATATTTAGCAGAATTTAATTTTTCAAATTGAAAACAGACACTCTAATTATGAAATTAATGATCATCCCGACTTAAAAAGACAGAAAAATATAAAAATTGCACCTGCATAACATACTGGCCAGCATAGGTTCCTGTTATAGTTGAACTTTGTCCAGAAGCTAGCAGAGCAATAGCAAATAATGTTGAACTCCAGCCCCCGAGAACATGCTGCCAAATCAAAGCATGAAAAATGTCAAAGAAAGGCAATGTCATTACAAAATAGTTAAAACTAAATCAACTTTCACTATTCTTTTAAAGTTACATGAGGATGGAATAAGCTTTATGATGCCTAAATAGTTAATAATACTAATTCCACAGTGAGAGTAGCTAACAAAATCAAGGGATCTACATATTTTGATTTTTCTGCTTGTACTTTAGGTTTGTTTTTAGACGCTGCAAGTAAATTCAACAACCTTGTATTGTCCTCTCCAAGACAAGTTAAATCAGACAGTGTGTACAGTTAAACCAATCTTCAACTTATAAGGGAAAGCTCCCTCACATGTAACTAAACCTAAAACCTACAACCATAAAGAAAACTAGAAAAATGTACACCATTAAATGTAAATTGCTAATATGACTATGCTTTTTCCCTAGATGCAAGCACCAGACTATCAACAGTCAAAAATTGCAGTGACAAATTTTCAATTTAAAGAAGGTAAACTGATTCAGACATGAATGGAGACAGTTTTTTGCTAGTTAAAGTAGAGTCAGAGACCAATATTTGGCTGTGAACAAAGATTTGAAGGAAAATGACAAACCAATGCAGAGTACTGGCTAAAACAGATACCAGAAGAAGTACATCAATACCAAAGAAATCAGCGACTGAACACCACATGATTTCATGAAATAAATAGCTAGCTTGCATGCAAAGCTTACAATTTAGAAAGATAGATTTTGCCTATACTAAGCTTTAAAAATATTATATTCTATCAATTTAATTCATGAAATTACAAACATACAATCTCAGTGACAAGAACTTCAACTTGAATAAAAGCTTACATAGTATAAATATGACTTACACCAATATTCATTAATGAAAATACATCACTCCTAAATTCAAAGATTGAATGAAAATTTCTGCAACATGGGCTCAAAATCCAATTATCCTTCTCAAAAACACACTAAAGTTTTAGTGGCAATTTCAGCAGCATAGCCTGCTATCCTGTATCCTATTTAAATATATGCTCAAGGCACTCATTTAGAAGCTCTCAAGAGGCAGCTTTAATGAGAAAATAACAATAAAATAATCCCATTAAAACTTTGTTTTAAAGCAACCCTATCTCTATCCTCTAAAATAAAGAGATAAAATCAACTAATTCTAAAACAACCTTATAAATGAAATCTTAAAAATAAGTTGACATTCATCCCCTTTGAAAAATAGCAAGTTTTGTCACTTTGCTATTTTTGAAAATCAAGAATATGTTAAACTTGCAAATTTTGTCAAATCTTCTAGAATCCCTTCAATATGGTGAACTTTTCCTTGAAGACAATGAAACTTATCAAACACTCCTTGATTTAATGAACACTCTTTGACTTTGACACTTTGAAACTGAATGTTCAAACTTAGCAACTCCTCCAAGGTGGATGCCATGGATATGAAATTAATGACTATCTTTGAAAAAACAATTTTCTAAAGTAACTTTCTAAAAATTGAAAGTTGGATTTTTTAGCTCCTCTCATCATTCCTCAAAAAAGCATACCTGCTGAAAATAGCACTTTCTAAAACTATAATCGCTTTGAAAACTAGATGGAGTTTCTATCATCTAATTGTTGAACCTGTTGATTTGTCTAATGTGGAAAGAAACTCTCATTGATAATGATTCAATAGATGTTGAAACTATCATATTTGGTTGTGTTTCAAAACTTTGATTGATTTGCTTGATTTGGCCAAAGGGAAAGGACTTTGCTATATTTGTGAATACTGAAATCTTGAAAACCTTGTTCATGGTCGATTCCGCATATTTTCGACTACCATTTAAATTTCTCCTTGATCAATCCTTCTTATTTCAGCATCCAATCCTTGACTCGACCATATTTTCCCTCAAGTAGAGCTTTGTCTCACATTCACCACACTCAAGCATACTTTTTCCATGGTTAAACCATCCCAAAGTGTACTCAACACTAGGCAATTTATTTTTTCTCATTGGGCACACTCTTATGATAGTCCAACCATCCTTGAGGCAGAGTTTTATATGGATTAAAGTTTAAACCATGTTGAAGGAATGCCTTAAATTTCTTTCAACTATTTAAGTGATTGGTGTGCTTTTGTGGCTGATTACCCGCCTATTAGGTGGAGACTGATATTGGTTCAACCATCCAAAAAGTGCACACCTAACATGTGACTAATTTGACTAAAGTGAAATGGTGTGGATTTTGTGTTCATACCCACTCCTTAGGCATGCTTTGGCATTGGTTTAACCAATCAAAATGTGTACCTTACTTGTGGCATTTCCCTATTTCAACTTAGGTGCACCTTTACAATGACTTAGCCACTCTTTTGGTGTGGATTTGGATGAAGTTCCCTTTTCTAATGCATTCTAACATTCTTGGAAACTCCAGCTTTCTTGGAGAAAGACAACCTTTTAAGAAGAAAATTCTAACAAGAAGTTCATAGAGCCAAGACGCGCACAACAATATTTTTTTGTGTGAATCTGACATTCTAGGAGCATTCTGCACTTCTTGGAGAAGTTTGTCATCTTGAGAGAGAACCAACTTCCATATAAACTAATATCCTAAGGTATTTATGGTATGGTCATAATTCATATTTTGGGCTATTTTAATATTTTTTGTAACTTTGGTGGTTGTGCGAAAAATAATTAAAATCTTAAATGGTTAAATATTAAAGTTATTGAAAAGAGTTGTTGAAATTTTGAAGCGAGCATGTTGAATAAGCTCTGCTAGGGTTTCGTATTTCTGCAGTCAGTCTTGGCCTTTCTTGCATCATACCACGCCTTAGGCACAATATTTTTCATTTACTCTATGTTGTACAGCTGCATTTACTAAGATTTTTTAGCTGTTTTATTATGCCTACGACTGATTCCAACCCAACAGTTATTGCTAGTGTTGGCGGCTCAACGACTTTGCACAATGGCTCCTCCTTTGAACAAGCGACCCCAAAAATTTGTTCCAAAAGTGTTCCATGAGGTAAGTCTTTTGATTCTCCAACGGATGTGATTCTACCCATCCCGGATTTTGATTTTGCATATCAATGGTTAGAGCAACATACTCTTGTTGGTTATTTTGTTGGGAGGACTCCACCTGAAAGTGTGCTTAAAGAATGGGTTCAAAAGGCCTGGGTCCCTCATGGGGTCCGCCTTGATATGGTCCAAAATTTGACCAAAGGCTTTTTTCTTTTCTGCTTTACGGAGGTCAGTCATGTTCAACCAATCCTGAACCATGGTCCTTGGTATGTCTGGTCCTCTTTGTTGGTTTCCAGCCTTGGACCCGAGACTTTACCGTCTCTGATGACAGAAAGTTACGGATTCCAGTCTGGATTGAATTTCCTGGCTTACCCTTGCCTTGTCTACACTTTTTATAGCATATCGACTCCTCCATTGGGAGAGACATTTGTGTCGAACTGTAATGTCCCCAATCTAACCCTACACTCTTCAGTGAGAATTAGCCTATTTCCGGAAGCTCGTAGGCTAATCAGAAGTGCAAATTAGGGTTTCCTATTTTATAGGAGGTTTTAGTGGAGCTTTTGAAGGCTTGCATGCAGGAGTTTAGCAATGAGCTTTCTAGAGCTTTCTGGGTTTTTGGAGAGCTTCAGGGTAAGGTAACATGCATGTTGAAAAAATGACATGCATTTCTCTCTAGTACCTTGCATGCAGGAAAGGTTTCTAGGTTTTTATGGGTTTTCAGAGAGCTTTAAAATGGTATAAACTATAACATGCATCTCCATCTGACAACCTTTCCAGGAACTTACTATTTTTAGTACGTCATGGCAGTTGCCCGATTTGTGCTCAAAAGGCATTTGGGAACACTTACTATTTATAGCAGTTTGATATTTTTAGTAAGTTCTATTTATGGTAGTGTCATCCTAGCAGCAGCTCAGTCATCTTCAGTCATCTTTCTATTTCGAGCAGTGAGACAATACAGTTTTGGCGTTGGCTTCTCTCTCTCTCTTGGAGCTAAGTTTCAATACTTAGTCAATTTTCAATTGTGGCTTTTGGACCCCATGCCTAGTCAATGACTTTAAGTTGTTTTTAAAAGGGGGCCTTCAAGTGGATGTCCAAGTGAAGAAATTAATACCTTCATTAATGTTTTAAAATGCTCTTTAAGTTGGACGCCAATGAGGGAGATATTTGTTGTACCCAAAATAAATTTTTGCTTCAATAAGACATTTTTTAAAATGATCTAAATCATGTAAAATTGTTGTCGAAAGTATGTTTTAGGTCACACAAAACATAGGCTTTTTGTGGGTTTGTGTCAAGGAAGATGCTTGCAAATTTCTGAAAATTTGAAAATTAGGGTTTCAAACCCCTGTTTTAGGAAAACCCCTGAAAATAGGAGCTTTCCGGAATTGTTTGGAAATGATTTTGATAGGATAAATTAACTTCACGATCACACTGGTCAAGTCAAAATCACCAAAAAGTTTGTTTTGCTCTGGTGGGTCTATTTTCATTTTTCAGGAAGAAAGTTAGGACCTCCGCAGCCATTAATGGCAGAATAGTCAATACTAGGTGGTGAAATCTAAGCCTCCAAAGCTTCAATGAAGAATCCATGGCAAAAATGCTCAAAAAAATGCTCTACAATGGAGGGGATTTTCAAAAGTGAAAAATGCTGAAAATTGACTAAGTCTGGAAAATGCACGCCTTGCCACTAGAAGGAGGCTATGCAATCCAATGCCTTAGTCATTTTTCCAACACCCGTACATGTAGCGTGGTGAAGGTGTTTGGTAAGATGCACACGTTCGCATCGTCAACGACAATGCTCAAACCAATCAAGCTTACACGGCAAACGTGAAGCGCGAAGTGATGAAGATTTTCAATGAAAATGATGAAACCATAGCTAAAAGTGCCCCTGTAGGCCAGGAGCGCCCATGAAGTTAAAGGGTCAAAGGGAATCATCAAGTGTTGCCAAGAGAGTCATCTCCTTCATGCTTCTGCTGGCTTTCCGGCACATCATCAAACAAGATCACCTGATTCATTGATCACCAACAAATGGAAGCAGAGACAGGAGATGTTTCATCAAGGGACTACAGTCACATCATGGCAAAGGCGCCCCTACAGGCCAGGGGCGCCCTTCATTTTGAGACACCTGATGAGCTTTTCAATGACAACTTTCCACAAGGCATCTGCTCAGCATCCTCTCAGCTTCGCGTTCAATCCAGTTGCACGTTCACAGGACCTGTCAAGCATTCGCAAACGAAGATCAAGCAGAATGCACCTGAAGGCAAAGGAAAAACGAAGAACATGGAAAATTGGCTAAGTGTTAAGGAAACTGCACCTTCCTAGAAATAGGTGCCCAACTTTTTGGGCAATCAGATGCAGTCTGTAAGCTCAGTGACCTCCAAGATGACCTCCGTTTTGATCAATCTCAACAATGACACCGTCAACAAAGACAACAGATAAATCAAACATCTGACGACGGAGATCAAGCTGGGACCATTCGTGAAAGTTTACAAACTGAAAAATAACAATTCTAAAGGTCAAAGGCGCCCCTGCAGGCCAAGAGTGCCCAAGCTTTTGAAGTACCTAAATCAACTTTCAAGATTCGCAAAGCCAGTCATCCTTTCTGAGACTGAACTGGTCATCCATCCTATGTTTCAGCAAGATCATCGGACTCATCAGTCATAGGTAATCTCAGATCAGAGCACAAAGGGTCAAACTAGAGAAATTGAAGAACACTCAAGAAATTGACCAAGTCTAGTGAAAAATGCACCTTCTTGGGAAAAGACGCCCAAGAGTCAGAGGCATCAAACTCGGGTTTTGAGTTTTGTAGCTCCCAAGCAGACTTCATCAGAGTTGTTCCATCTTAGCAATGGATCTGTCAGCAACACTTCAAGATCAACTGGGCAACCAGAGTTAGGGATCGAACAAAGGCATTTCATTACAGAAAAAATAATAAAAAAGTGTTCAACTCTTAAAAGGGACACCTAAAGTCAAAGTAAGGCTCAGTTGACTAAAGTTAGGATATTTTGAAGCTTTTCATGTCTAAGACATCCCCAAATTGGTGGAAATTAGTGTTATGAACTCCAGATTAGGCTAATTGACTCCTCCATCATGTGTTGGCACCCAAACCTGATGCATTCAACATCAATCACTATATATCAAGCCTAGGCGTCATAATCCAACATCTTTCTTTGTAGGTTGAAGCCAAGAACAGTTATTTTCTCTCCAAAACGTCTTTTGAAGATTTCACAAAGGGGTTTTCATTGTTCTTCATATTTTCGAAGATCAGTTGCAATTGCACAGAGGGACAATTTATCAGAGGTTGCATCTTCAGGCATAATTTTCCTGAAGATCCAGAAAGGTAGTTGATAACTTCCACACTTCTTGTCTTTTTCCTCTATTCTTGTCTTAGATCTTCTCGCATGTCCAAATAAATGGAGGTTATTCACAGATCTGACCTTCTGGGTATGATCATCACAGCTTTTTCAACAAAACCCACTCGCTGGATTTTTCCAGAAACAGTAACCTTGCTGCCCCTATTTTTAGGGTTTTCCTGAAAAAGTCACAATTTTGAAAATTAGACAAACTGGGTTTGTTCAGCTTTGAAGCCCCTACAATACCCAAGTGTCAATTTTTCCAGAAAAATACTTCTCGACAGGGGCTATTTTTAGGGGTTTTCAGAAAAGTTACCTGAACAGTATCATGTGCACAGTCAATCTTTAAGTTTTTCATAATGCAATTCTCCCAAGTCGAATATGTTGGCGTAACAACTAGCACCTTTGGAGTAAGAGTTGGTACGAACAGCTATGCACACTACGAAATGAGTGCTCTTCAAATTAGGAGGGGAAGCTCCCTCGTTGTGCTTGACAAAAATACCTGCAAAGGGAAATAAAGTAAACTAATTCCTATCTTTTTGTTTCAGTTGTAGAGGTACAAGGCTTTCTCGAAAACTATATACGTTGCAGCTGAGAATTTTCTCTGGTTTCGCAGATTCACTAACTACAACTAAACTTAATTGCTTAAATTATATCCAGTCTCCTCAAGAAAACAGAGCATGAGGAAACGGAGCAAGGTTTGACTATCAGACGATAAACAAGTCTAGACCTCAACTTGAAGGCAAGGTGGCACATCTATTTGCTCAATCTAAACAAGTTTATTGATAACAACATCACACGATAAACTGAATACGGATTCTCTACTTGAGGGCAAGGTGGCACAACTATTATCTCAATCCGAATAAGTTTATTGTTCACAACACCATACGATAAACAAGTGCAGATTCTCTACTTGAAGGCAAGGTAGGCACAACTATCATCTCAATCTGAACAAGCTCATTGAACACAAAACAGATTTATCTAAACTATGGAAAGAATTCACCATCACAATCGCATGAAACCCTATGTGGCATAACAATTGATCATCAAGTAAAGACGCATGAACAAATACCAAAAGAGCAATATTGAGGGCAAGGTAGGCGCAGCATATATTTCTCTCTCAAGCTACAAATGAGCAAAAGCTCTTATTTATATACATCAAGGTGTAGGTAACCCTAAAATCACCTTGAGTCATCTACAGTCTTGCAATGCATGCAAGATTTGCTACCAAACCCTAATGAAGTAAACTATACAGTTAACTGGAAAGCTACCATCAGTTAACCGATACATTTAACCTAAATGGACCATGTGCAAGCATGCACGTCCTTATTTAAAACAAAGTTAACTGGACACTACCCTCAGTTAACTGGAAACCCTAACCCTAACTCCTGTGATGATAATTCCAAGGATGAGATAAGCATGTGTTAAGTCAGCAAGTGAACTCAAGACTGAAAGTCGAGTTAACTGCTGCTCATGACTCAACCCTCGAAATTAACTGCAAGTTCCAACTGGCAGATCACTCCATGTCATCTCGGTCTAACACTTCGACCAAGAACTCGTCAACCTCTGTGTCATCTGGCACTTTGATGCTGTTCAAAACAGTCTGTTTCTTCAATTCTCTGCCACTTTCCCTGATCGTATGCATGCCATCTTTACAATCTTCAGTTGCCTTTCTGAGACTAGCTGCAATCACTGAAATATTCTCTAACTTAGGCGCCATTGGCTCACCTTCAAGGCTGTCACAAATCAGCTTCTCGAATTCAACTTGTACTTTGTCCAACTCAACATACATGCCATCTTCAAGAAGATAATGACACGGAATCTGAACAACGAAACCGCTAACAAGTGCAAGTACTCCAACCACATCATCCTTGAGTGAAAACAACTTGGTAGAAATCTTCTCACATATTTCCATTTTGAGAAGGTGCTGCTCTCTCCAAGTAAAAACTTTCTCCTAGTCCTCGTCAATCTCCAAGGCATCGTATGCAACAGATAATTGAGATACCAGAACACGATCCTTTGCCAAACTCTCTGCAACCGCAACTTCGAGCAACTGAATATCCTGACGGAGTTTATGTGCATCACTCCTCAATTGATACAAATCTGCAAGAAGACGCCGACCTGTAGCAACTAAACTTTCAATCCAGTTGTCCAAAAGTCTTCCATGACTGACTAACTGATCCAGCTTTTGTTGTTCTGCAGGTGTATTCTGAGGAAGAACAGGTGCTCTACTCGAATTTCCATGAACAAGATCAGAAATGTACTGACGAAGTTGACTATTTTCAGCCTTGAGTAAGGCCTTATCTTCTCCATCCTTCATTATTCGCTCTTCAAGATTATTAGTGACAATCTTAAGAAGAGTCATATCTGTCTCTCGAGTGGTCCTGCCAAGATTAGCCTTAGTAAAAGTGAAATCACCAACTTCGACTTCATCCAAGCTTTTACCTTCTGGAGGAACGGCAACTTCGATAACAATCTCTGATTCTGGAGTTTTCTCAATATGCACCTGTTTCTTGATCTTCTTGTTCGACCTTCTCTGATAAGGTTCACCGAACTCAGATAAATCAAGGTTGTATGAGGGTTCTCGCCTCTGTCTTCCTAAAGACTTCTCGAGCCAACATGACTGAACAATATTTTCAATTCGAGGAGAGACTGTCCCTGATCTATCAACCTGTGGCGGTTCAGGTGTCTCCGATCTAGCTTGAATTGGTGTCTCAGGCTCAGAATCTATGTCAATAGGTTGCATGTGAGGCGGACTAGGAGGTTCAACGTGAGGTTCAGCCTGAATAACTGTCTCTACTGGAATCTCAGGAACATTCCCAACTTGCTTCTACTTCCTCTTACCAGTAGCTCTCTTTCCCGTGTTTCCACTGAGTCTAACCCCTTCAGGAGGTATTATAATGGCCTTGACTCGAGGTCTTGCCCTAGAAGTAGAAGGCAACGAGGAGAAATCCTTTGGCGGCTCTGCTACATGAACTGACTTCCGCTTCCGTTTGCTTTCCAAGAACAACCTGCTAGTCTTATAACTGATCTGGAAACCTCCTCGATAGAAGTATTCTCCTTAGCATACCAATCAGGTGAGCGAAGTGGCTGCCGAGCAACTTGATCTTTGACATATGAATTGAGAATAACTTCTCCATCATCATCTGATAGACCATCAACATCTTCTTATAAGTAATCAAAGAGCTAACCGATAGTGAGTCTACAATAGTGACGACGACGAACCTCGAATTCATCTTCACAATTAGCCCAGAAATCTTCAAGTGCTGGCTCATGTGCAATCCCTCGCTCCAACCTATCTGCATAATGACCAAGAGGATCATAGGAACGCCTCTCGGTATGAGTTTTGAACTTGAACCTCTCTATCTCAGTAGACATAAGCCTGGCATCTGTCGCCGCATTGCATGTAAAAATTCCCAATGTGAATGGAAAATTAGCCGCAGTCTTATTACAATTGCGAAGAAAGAAATGAACATGTTGCATTTGCCTGAGAAATTCCATGAAGATGATCTTGTCTGACGGGTACCTCGGCAACATCAAGGGCTCTCCAACATATCCATAAACCCGGATGTATGTGAAAGTAGGGAACTGGATAAACCAATCCGCCCAAGTCTCCATTGCTGATTTGGCCTCAGCAGAAATACAAATGTGCATCTCGTTGTCAAGATCTCTAATGGTTCTCATAGAAAAATGATCGTTCACTGCCCGGAAGTCTTGCTCGGATTGAGAAAACTCCAACTGAGGATAATACTCGTGAACTCGTTGAACACCGAGAGTGCCATTAGTTTTCAGATGCCTGTAGCTACCTTGAAATGCAACCAAGTAGACCAAGTAGGATATCATATGAAACTCATGATACTTGAGAAAGTTAGTAATCTGCTGATGTAAGCAATCACTAATCAACATAGCCCAG
Source organism: Sequoia sempervirens (assembly GCA_007258455.2). Lineage (NCBI taxonomy): Eukaryota > Viridiplantae > Streptophyta > Pinopsida > Cupressales > Cupressaceae > Sequoia > Sequoia sempervirens. Next base: position 1,014,741,388 of record VDFB02271358.1, on the reverse strand, counting down.
TCAAAATGCTCTGTGCCATCAAGAATTTTGGTAATCAGGTAAAACATCCATGAACGGAAAGTGCTAGCATCCTGTTGACCGGTAACTCAATTGAGCAAAGTTATCAAAACACCAACTTCGTCCTTGAATTCACCACGACCAACCTTTTTAGGCATGTTAGTCTTTTGAACTTTCAGCCATTTCTGAGCCACCTTCCTCTGCGAACATTGTTGATCAGCATCCCATATCTTCTCACAGGCCTCAAGAACTACAGTAAAATTATCTGAACGAGGAGGAATAGCAAAGCATTTCTCTATGTCCTTCGGTTTGATACTGCAAACAACCCTCCCGTCAACTGATCTGATTTGTCGTGAAGATGAGTCATAATGCTTGATGCAAGCAAGAACGAACTCAAGATCGAAAGTAGTAACAAGAATGGATGCCGCTGCCAGCAACCCGGAACGCTCAAGATTTCTCAATGCGTTGTTGCTAACACCTTCCAGACTGCTCAAATTAACCACTGGATAAACATGATTCAGGTCTGTATCTGAAGTTTTGATGAAATTATGTGCAAGAGCCGATTTGGCCTTGTAATCAATGAGATTGAGCAGCATTTTGAAAATGAGGACTTTTGACTGTAAAGTCGAATATACTTGAAGAACTTTCTGAAAACCTCTGGATAAGGCTAAAAATAGCCTCTGACGAAAGAAATTTTCGAAGTTTTTCTGGAACATGGGTTTTGTGCACAACGGAATTTTGAACAAACCCAGATAGCTGAATTCTTGGAAAAATGTGTTTCAAGCCCACATGCAAAGAGATTCTCGGAAAAAAGCACAGACCTTCAAAATGAAAGCTACGGGGCGATTTCCTCGAAAAAATCTAAGACATGGGTTTTGCTGCAAATGCTGAAGTATGCAAACCCAGATGATCAGATTCTGAATATGTGTTGAATTTCTTTGACATGCAAAGAAAGTACCTAAGGTGAGAAATAGAAGAAATAAGACAGAAGATAGAAATTTTTGCTTGTCTGCTTTTGAAAAATCCGCCAACCTCTTCCTTGAAACTTGATGAAACCTGCATGCAAAGTGAAAATAAAGTCTAGAATCGCCTTCCTCTGAACAATCTGAACTCGTTGCTATGAAGAACGTTGAATTCGGACACCTGTAGCACCTTTAGCTTGCTGGTCGCTCAAGAAGAATATGAACTTCGAAGCTAAAGATGATGAAATAATGGACGCCATTGCTTGGTTTAAATAGACTTTCATCTATGAAATTCGCATAAGGTATGGAATCTTTGAGAAGTGCGCTTGGCTTGTGATTGGACCTCATTTCAGTTAACTGAAACTTAAATATGCTAAATAAATCGCCATGCTTTAGGGTTTCCCTTTTCAATCTTCAGTTAACAACTTCATGCGAATTTGACTTTAGTTAGCAATCCATATTAAGTTCGCCATCCTTCACACTTGCTTTAGATTCACAAATTAGAACTAAAGCGTCCCTTTTGATAACTAAAGTTGGCAATAAGAAATTCGCCATATTTCATGCAATAAATATTCCAAATATAGCGACCCTTTCAAGACTTCAGTTGGCCTTCAAGAAGTGAATGCGCCAACTTCACACTTATGCTAAAAATAACAACCCTTTTGGAACTTGAGTGAACATTCCAAGACAAAATGCGCCAACTTCACATAATCATACTTTAATCAAAAAAATTCTAAATATGGCGACCCTTTCAAGACTTCAGTTAACATGCGCCATACTTCACTAATTTATGCTTCATCAATTATGCCGTCCCTTTTCAGAACTCCAGTTGACACTCAATGAAGCGCCATCTTCACACAAACTTCACAATTGCAACCAAATTCGCCATGCATGTGAACTCCAGTTGATTTTCAAGAATAATCTTTAGTTAAGTGAACATGCAATCAAGTTAACTCAACATGCAAGGTTGTTAACTGAACATGCAAACTAGTTAACTCAACATGCCAATATATGAACTGAAGATGACAACCCAGAAAACGTTTAGTCTAACTGCAGTCAGAACTCCAGTTAAGGTGTCCATTCAACTCTCTTTCGAAAATCCAACTTTGAGCTCTTAAGGCGAATTCCAGACTTAGCCAAATTTCATGAAAATTTAGGCTTAAACTTCTGCCGGGACCTCTGTTCATCCTCTGACACTGGCTGACTGACTTCTCCGATTGACTGGCTGACAGGTGCATTGCAGAGCTGAGCAAAAACTGATCAAAAGGTATCTTGAGACTGAAAACCATAAAACTGACATCTGAAGGCTCAAAAATCCAAGCGCCTTTTTCAAAAGCTGCGCTTTTTCTCAGACTTAGTCAAAATTTTGACTTCTGCATTTCGTACGAAGGGAAAAATAAATCCTTCATAACTTCTGATTTATCAACTTTCAGGACAGAATCTCAGGTTCACTGCGAAGCTGACTTCATTCTGCATGACGGCTGCAAAGGCACATTTCCCCAGAAAACATCTGAGGGATGAAAAACAAGGGCGCCCTTTTGAAAAACTGCTCTTTTCATTCCAGACTTAGCCATTTCTGGAATTGACTAGAATATCACAAAAACTCCAACTGCAAGCTGCTGAGTCATCCTCTGAACTGACGGAGACAGGCAACGGAAAGCTGAGCGTAACACGGACACATTGAATATCTGAAATCATCAAAAAGAAAGCATTATAGGCTTGAAAAGTTCAGGCGCCTTTCTCAAAATGTGCTCTTTTGCTTTTTCTTTGATATTCTGACTAAGATTTGACCCTCTATTTGACCTCTGGTTCAGGCACTTCAGCAACTCAGATTCACCCACTGACGGATGCGTCGCGAAGCTCCAACAAATGTGAGACAAACATCTTGGATGGCATTCAGTCAAAATCCTTCATTTGGCACCTCAAAAAGATGGGCGCCATTCTCAAAAGCTGCGCTTTTTACCAGTGTTAGCCAATTCTCGCTTCCCCCTCATTTTGCACTGTATCCTCCGTAACTCGAGCAAAACAGGTCCGTTTGACAAACTTGATAGCCCATCGCGAAGTTGACGTGATGCCGGACAAATGTCTACTGGAGGTGACAAACCCTAAAAACAGGATCCGGGCCCCTAAAAGATAGGGAGCCCTTTTGAAAATGTGCTCCCCTCTCCAGAGATAGAAAATTTTGATGATTTTCCTTCAAATTTTCATTTTCCTTAAATCTCTTTAGTAACAGACTGACACGACACTGACATCAACTCCATATTTGAAAACCCCAAAAACGACCTTCTGACATCACTTTAACAAGATTAAAACAAAATTAAGCAAAATGCCTTAGTGAAGCAAAAATTTTGGTTTTGGGTATAACAGAATACAAGACCAAAACGGTCTTGGTTCATGACTTCCTGAAAATGATAGACACCAATCTGCATCAGGTACACCCAGAGGTCGACTCAGAAAGGCTGGAAGGCATAGACCAATGCACATTATAGAACATGAAGCAATCCAGATTGCTTGAGGCTGCATCAATCCCCATCACAGTACAGAGCATGGAATTTGTATTAGCTTGCATTAAGCATTAACCCTACCACACGAGAGATTTGATCAATAGATGGGCGAGTGATATGCAGCCTTAAGCCTAAGGATGTCGAAAGGTGCTTTGCCATTCCACCATGTCTGGAAAATGTGGTCATATCTGTGAGAGAATGTGAAAAGGCATTTGATGCATCAAAAGACAAGTGCCAGAAGAGAATGGCAAAAAAATGGCTTAAAGGGAAAAAGGCCAACTTGCCCAAGAATGTGGGACGTGGAGAGTTCCAGGATGAGTATGCAGTGGTGATCGCTCTACTCAACTGCATCACTAGTCAAGAGGAGGCAAACAAATTTCAGTCATGGATGTACTATATCATCGCCAAAATTGTAAGCAACAGAGAGCATTATGACTGGCCTACCCTCATCAGTGATACACTCCACAAGCAGATGACCAGGTTTCTAGAGGCTCACAGGTTTCACATGTGCTCATATCTTGTATACCCGATTGCCTTCCAAGGCTAGTTCAGAGCATTAAACACTGTGGGAACTTTGGGTGAGCAAAAGGTCCACGAGCATTTCCTGCGACTTGAATTCACACAAGCAGAAAGGTATTTCAAGCGGATAAATGATTTCTTCCTAATGCACACTGTGAGAGACCTCAACCATGAGATGCATATACGCATATCACCAGCAGCCAAGGAGGCAATGGTGGATTGGGCGGATTGGTTCATCCAATTCCCCACTTTCACCTACATACAAGTGTATGGGTTTTCCAGTCATCCTGCCATGTTACTTCGCTATCCATGAGATAGGGTGGCCTTCACGGAATTCTTGCGGCAGTTGTCCAAGGTACATTCTCATCTATGTAACAAACGCAAGACGGCTGCAAACTTTCCTTTTGAGATGGGACTTTATAGGTGCAAGACAGCAGCTGATGCCAAGGCCATGGGCCAGAAGACGGTGAGACTTAATCTTAAGTATCTCATCGAGAGACAATCATATGATCCTAGAGGCCTCTATGCAACACACCTTGAGCAACATTCTTCACAGGAGTCTTCATGGAGGACTATTGGTGCAACTGTGAAGATGAGTTCGATGTATGAAGATGCAATTACAGCCGGTTCAGACTTCCACAAATTGCTGACTTCATGTCAAAGGAGGTAGAAGGCCTATCCGATGATGATGGGGAAGTTATTCTTCCTTCATTTTTCTTAGATCAGGTTGACTCACAACCACTTGGAAAAGTGGATTGGTATTCCAAGGAAAGTACGTCTATTGAGAAAAGGACAAGTAGGGTTTGACCAAAATAGCCAACTCTACTTGGACAATAAAAGGACAAGGAAGGTAGTTATTCCTCGCACAGAGCCGCCACCAGTTCATTCTTCACTACCTTCCACGTCGAGAGCTAAGCTGAGATAGAAGAAATGGAGTAACCCTCCCAAAGGAGCCAAAATGTCTGGACACACAAGGCGAAGAATACCGATTGTTGATACAAATCAGCAAGAGGTACATGTGGAGACAGCCACAAACACAGCTGAGCCAGTGATTGAGACAACCACAGCTAAGACAGAGCCAATGACGGAAACAATTGTAGCTAAGCCAGTCATGGAAGCAATTGCAATTGAGATGGTAGCAGAGATGGAAGCAGAGCCTCCCACTTCACCACCACCACAGCAGTCACCAACCAGTCCCCATTGACTTGGATTCGCCACCACGCGACACTGCAACACAATTCCATTCATCAGGCATTCAAGGGCCTAACATTCCTCCTTCCAGCGAGGCTAGTCAAGATTCATTTTGGCTTGAGAGTCTCCTAAGAAGGAAGAGAGAAAGGCCATCCTACCAGCTGGACTTCACAGAATTTGACCATGTCCCTCAAGACATGCCAGTAAAGAAGCTGAAGAAGCAGGTCCACGTAGGAAAGAATGTTGACAATGAAATTGTCATAGAGACAGTTGCGCCACCTAAAGACAGGAATGCACATGAGGTAGAGGTTGATGACTTCACCTTGTTGAAAGTCAACCTCGGTAATACCACTCGTCAGGTGGAGGAAGATCACCTTGAAGTTGCATCAATGAGTGTTAAGGAAAGAATGGCTAAAGATGGCAAAGATAAAGCAGCCCTAAAGGCTGAAAACCAGCAGTTGAGATTATATATATCTAGCTTGATGCACAGTACACCAAACATCTTTTCCTTGCCACGAAAGATGCTAGACCTCCCCACAGAGCAAAATCACCACCAACTGATCCTGTATGGAAAACACTTGAGGAATCAGTGGAAGAATTTTTCATCAGAGGCCAGTGTATACTTACAGAGTTATACCAGTTGAGGCACAAAGCCCATGAGCTCCACGCGGAGATTCAACAATCAAAGCAAGACACAGCAGAGAAGAGGCCAAGGGATGAGATCACTATCTCAGACTTACAGATGGCGTAGAAATCAATTACTACAGAGGAGAACAAGCAACATCTTTTTGCTTGGAAAGAATAACTTGCATACAATGTGAAAGCATATGACACCAACTCTGTAGAATTGATTGAGTACCGACAGGTTGTGGCAGGTGTTATCAAGTTCGTGAGAATGTTGGTAACATCTATCCCTTGCAATTCAAATGCAAAAGGAAAGGAAGTAGCTTCTACTTCCAATCCTAAGACTTCACGAGAAAACATTGTGCCGACTACCCCAGATTCATCTTCAGCAAGTTTCGACATCGTGTCTTCTATGATGAAGATGAAGGTACAAATCTCTCAACTGGCGTATCTACAGGATCATCCAGAACAACTGGATAGAATCTTAAAGGTTGTGAAAAAGAATGCTGCCTAGCCAACATTACTACAGTCCTTCGTGCCTGTAGAAGAGAAGCCAAAATTGTTCTATATATCCTTATATATAGGAGGTTTCAAACTAAGCAATTGTATAATTGATAGCAGAGTTTCCGACAATGTTATGCCTCTACAGATTATGAATGCGTTGGGACTATCATGTACTCCTACTCAAGAAAAGTGTTACTCACTTGAGTCCAAGCCGGTGCCGTTAGTCGGTCAACTTAAAGATGCACAAGTGAGGCTAGCGTCATGTCCTGAGAAGAAAATCATGATGACCATCTTAGTGGCTAATATTCCTACCAGCTACGGGATGCTACTTAGCAGGAGCTTCTGTAAAGATCTTGGAGGAGATTTTCAAATGGATTGCTCGTTCGCGACAATTCCATTAAAGAAGGGCACATTCAAGCTGGAGCTTGAAACGAAGTCAAAATTTACAGTGGTTAAGCCCCAAGATCCACATGCTCAAGTGTTGTATCAAGACACGGGTCCAAGCACATATGCTATGGTGTCAGAAGTAACTGAAGATTGTCAGAATTTTGCACTTTCCAAAGAATTGTCAAATGAAGAATCTAAAGTGTGGACAATGCAGTTTGACGGTAGTTGCTCAACATCAGGCTCAGGAGCGGGAGTAGTTATGATTTCTCCCGAAGGACATCTATATCCATTCGCATATATGTTGCAATTTGAATGCACCAATAACACTGTTGAATACGACGCGCTTTTATTAGGTCTCAACAACACGAAGGATATGGGGATCAAACTGCTTAGCGTCGAAGGAGATGTAGAATTGATTGTAAAACAAATTAAAGATCTTTTCCAAGTCAGGAATAGTTGCCTTCGATCCTACAGGTAGAGGGTGTAGAATATCATCGACTGGTTTGATGCATTTAATATCCAATACATTCCAAGAACAGAGAGTAGCAAAGTTGATGCTCTTGCAGTTTCAGCTGCTCTTTTCATGCCAAACTCTGACTTTTGTCAGAATTCATTTGCTATTGAGCTGATTTATAGGCCAGTTGTACCTGATAATTCAGACAACTGGCAAGTCTTTGATGACGATGATGATATTGAAGATTTTCTCGTCATTGGAGATAACTACAAAGAATTGTTCTTCGAAGGAAGTTCTACTCCTTTCAAAGAGTCAATTCCTGAAGACTCTAAAGCTACAGAATCCGAAATCATACAATTGAAAGGAAATCAGATTCCCAAGGGTTTTGTATCTTTAGAAGATATTTTTGACAGGCATGACCGATACATCCAAGATCAGAAGAGGTTAGGTGTTAATACTTCTTCAGAATACAATCAAGTCAACATAGGCACTGAAGACAAGCCTCGGTTTGTGAATTTAGGCAAGTGTTGTACTCTAGAAGAGACTGAGAAGTTTATCGCCTTGTTTAAACAGTATATGGATGTATTTGCCTGGTCATATAAACACTTGAAAGTTTTCCCACCCATAGAATTGTCACATACGATTCCTCTGAAGTCTGATGTCAAGCCTTTTAGGTAGAAACAGAGACATTACAATCCGCGAATTCAAGGTACTATCCACGCGGAAATTCAAAAGATGGTGGACTCAAGGATAATATTTCCTATTCATCATTCCACCTGGGTGTCCAATATAGTTCCTGTACGGAGAAAGAACGGTGAAATTAGAATTTGTGTTGATTTCAGGAACTTAAATCAATCGTCTTTAAAGGACAACTACCCACTACCAATCATGGAACATACCTTACAGACAGTCATCGGATGAGAGATGCTATTACTTCTTGATGGTTTTTCTGGTTACAATCAGATTGTAGTGGCAGAGGAGGACCAGATCAAGACAGCATTCACCACGACGTGGGGGACGTTTGCTTATGAAAGGATGCCTTTCGGCCTTATCAACGCTAGTGCTACGTTTCAGAGAGCCATGGACTTGGCATTTGGGGATCTCAAGGACAAGATTATAGTCATCTACCTTGATGACTTAACTGTTTTTTCAGATAAACGAGATGATCACTTTTCACATCTCGTGGAAGTGTTCGAAAGATGCAGGTATCACAAGATATCATTGAATCCAAAGAAAACCATCTTTGCGGTGACAGTGGGCAAGTTACTTGGCCACATCATTTCCAAAGAGGGGACCAGAATAGATCCAAATTGGGTGGATTCAATCAGAAACCTGTCTCTTCCTACAAGCAAAACCCAAGTGCACTCCTTTTTCGAAAAAGTTAACTTAATCCGAAGATTTGTGCCTGATTTCTCAGAGCTGACAAAGGAGATTTCAGCAATGATGAAAAAGACGTCCACTTTCGTGTGGACAGAAGAAGGAAAACGGGCCTTTATTAAAATCAAAGAAACTATTGCTAATGCACCAGTGTTGGTTCGGCCAGACTTTCAGAAGGATTTTATCCTCTATTGTGATGCGTTGGAACACTCACTGTCTACTATTTTGACACAGAAGCTCAGCGAAGAAGGAGAATCTCCTATTGCTTTCATGAGTTCTAATTTTAAGGATGTTGAGATGCGTTATTCTCAGATTGAGAAGAACGCGTATGCTATCGTCAGAGCTGTCAAGAATTTCAAGTTCTATCTCTTGAATTCTTATACAACGGTGTTTGTCACCGATCCAGCAGTTAAAAGTGTGCTAACTCAACAAGAGATGGGCACGAAGAGAGGGAACTAGATCACAAAAGTTCAAGAATATGATCTGGAAATCAAGCCGACCAAACTGGGACCAGAATAGATCCGAATCGGGTGGATTCAATCAGAAACCTGTCTCTTCCTACAAGCAAAACCCAAGTGCACTCCTTTTTCGAAAAAGCTAACTTAATCCGAAGATTTGTGCCTGATTTCCCAGAGCTAACAAAGGAGATTTCAGCAATGATGAAAAAGACATTCACTTTCGTGTGGACAGAAGAAGGCAAACATGCCTTTATTAAAATCAAAGAAACTATTGCTAATGCACCAGTGTTGGTTCGGCCAGACTTTCAAAAGGATTTTATCCTCTATTGTTATGCGTTGGAACACTCACTGTCTACTATTTTGACACAGAAGCTCAGCGAAGAAGGAGAATCTCCTATTGCTTTCATGAGTTCTAATTTTAAGGATGTTGAGATGCGTTATTCTCAGGTTGAGAAGAACGCGTATGCTATTGTCAGAGCTGTCAAGAATTTCAGGTTTTATCTCTTGAATTCTTATACAACGGTGTTTTTCACCGATCCAGCAGTTAAAAGTGTGCTAACTTAACAGGAGATGGGCATGAAGAGAGGGAACTAGATCGCAAAAGTTCAAGACTACGATCTAGAAATCAAGCCGACCAAGCTCGTCCGCGGGCAAGGTCTTTGTCAATTATTGGCAGAAGATGGAGATCACAAGTTTCAGAGCAATGGTCGAGTTGATTCTGAACAAGAAATTGAAGAGGACCTTCCTTTGGTCCTATTTGTTGATTCTGCGGAAGAATGGTACACACCCTTGTGGTATTATGCAACCTATGGAGAATGTCCACGTCACATGGACAAACAACATAAGAGAACATTAAAGTTGAAAGCACAGAACTTTGTGCTTATTAATAACGTTTTGTACAACCGTGGCCTTGACGGAACTTTATTTTTATGTGTTGGTAGAGACTAGCAACAGAGATTGTTGGATGCTTTCCATAGTCAAGCATGCGGAGGACACTTTTCATCGAGGGTCACTGCATTCAAAATCTTGCAAGCAAAGTTTTATTGGCCAACTATGTTTCGCGACGCGTATGAATGGGTGTATAAATGTCAGCTATGTCAGCAGTTTGCTGGTAAAGTTAGATTGGCAGCTACTCCACTCAGGCCAGTTATCATCGATGCTCCATTTCGGCAATGGGGTATAGATTTTGTAGGTCCTATCAACCCAAGTTCCAGTAAGGGGCATGTTTATGTCCTAACAACAACAGATTATTTCACGAAGTGGGTCGAAGCAGTTCCTACCAAATGAGCTACTTCTGAAGTTGTTTGCAACTTTCTAAAGGAGAATATCATTTCTCGCTTTGGAGTGCCTCGTAAAATTGTGACCGATAATGCAACATGCTTCTCGTCAGAGGAGATTTTGAGTTTTTGTTTTGGTCACAGCGTCATGCTGTCACATACATCCGACTATTACCCTCAGGGTAATGGACAAGCTGAATCATCTAATACAAACATTGTCACAATTGTGCACAAGCTGGTTGAGTCAAATCAGCGAGCTTGGCACGCAAAGTTATATGACGCTCTTTGGGCTGATCGAATCACTCCTAAAAGAGCTATCGGCACTCGCCCTTTGTACTTTTGTATGGTACAGAAGCGGTGTTACCCATCACTTTGGAGTTGTCTTCTTTACAGCTAGCATCTACATTGGAGGATGAAGAGTTCAAAGACCCTATTCAGAAGCGAATATTGTACCTGATGAAGCTTGAAGAAGAGAGGGTGGAGGTTGTTGATAAAATCACTCAGCACCAAGAGCGAGTGAAAAAAAAAATTGATAAGAAGGCTCGTCATAGAGACTTCGAAGCTGGAGATCAAGTCCTTTTGTGGGACAAAAGGCATGAACCTAAAGGAATGCACGGTAAGTTTGATTCCTTGTGGTTAGGACCCTTCCAGATCCATGAATTTGCAGGAGAGAACACATATATTCTCTCGCATCAGGATGGAAGGCTTCTCCTGCTTCCTTATAGCGGGCAATATCTCAAGCACTTCAACCCTCCGGGGGAGGAGTGATCTTTTGTAAATACTTTTTATGTTTTATCATTATGTCGTATAGTGTTTCCCCATTCTGTGATGTTATGTCGTGTTTTAGGTGATTTAGGTAGTCTTGTTTTAGGTGATTTAGGTTGTTAAGTTTAGGTGATTAGGGAAAGTCCCGACTCCATATGCCCAACTGATAAGTCACTGGTCTACAAAACACAGAGAATCTCGGGTTCTCCTATGCCGTAAGTATCCGACATGGTCACCAACCGGAGCCTAATGTTGTACCAAAACCAAATTTTTGCTTCACTAAGGCATTTTGCTTGAAAGAGTCTAAACCTAGTTAAATGATGTCAGAAGTTGTTTTTGGGTAATTTAAGTATGGACTTTGAGTCAGTCTGATGTCATGAAGATACTGGAGAATTTTGGAAAAATTCAAAATAAAGATGAAAATCATCAAATTTTTCTAACTCTGGAGCAAAGAGCATTTTTTGAAAAAGGCGCCCTAGCTTTTGGAGGTCCAGATTCTGTTTTAAAGGTTTATCACTTCCAAGAACATTTGTCTGGGATCCTATTAGCTTCGCGATGAGCTATCCAGCCAGGCAGCAAGACATGTTTAGCATCTGTTATGGGAGATATAGTGAGAAATGAGAAGAATGAAAAAATGGCTAACACTGGAAGGAAAAGCGCGCCTCTAAGCTAGGGACGCCCATCTTTTTGAGGGACCAGATCAAGGCTTTTGATCAAATGACATCTTTGAGGTTTGTTTCACGCCTAGTCCAACTTTGTGTTGCATCCATCAGCACATCAATCGGAGTTGCTGAGAAGCTGGAAACACGAGACGAACTCAGGGTTAAATCTTGGTCGGCAGGTCTAAGGAAAAAGCAAAAGAGCACATTTTTCAAAAGGCACCCAAGCTTTTGGAGCCTTAAATGCCTCTTTTCTGGTGATCTCAGATGGTTATCCTGTCCGTGTTATGTCCATCTCTCCATTTCCTATCTCCATCAGATCAGAAGATGACTCAACAGTTTGCAACCGGAGGTTTAGTGATATTTTTAGCCAGTTGAGAAAATGGCTATCTCTGGAGTAAAAGGAGCACATTTTGAAAAAGGAGCCCTTGATTTTGACTCATCAGATGTTGGAATTTGATGAACTGTTGTCTTGAAGCTGTTGTATGGAATGGAGCCAGCTCCGCAGTGAGCCAATTATCTAGTCCTGAAACTTTGCTGAGCAGAAGTTACGAGGGAGTCAAGTTTACCTTCGTAAGGAATGAAATTGATGAAAATATGGCTAAGTCTGAGGAAAAGCGCAGCTTTTGCAAAGGGCGCTTGGATTTTTGAAGCCTCAGATCTTAGTTTTTTGGATTGCAGTCTCAAGGAGTGATTTTGTTAGTTTTCGTCCTGCTCTGCAACGCAACTGTCAACCAATTGATTGGTGATGCCAGTCAATCAGAGTCGGTGCTTGAACAGAAGCTCCGGTGAGAGTTGAAAATCCAAATTTTCATTTAAAATGACTAAGTCTGGAAAATCGCCTAAAGTCAAAGGTTGACTTTTTGAACTCAAGTTGAAGAGGCGCCCATGAAAGGTGGGATTACAAATATTATTTTAATATTTAAAAATTTGACTTTGAGGGGATTATTTTAGTTGCTTAAAATAGACTATTTTTAGCATGCATGCTCAGTTAACTGAATTGCATGGTGAGTTAACTAGATTAATCAAAGGTGGCGCCCTTTTTAGGGATTATTCAACATTCAGTTACCTTTTTTTCAGCCCCAATCAGATGAGTCGGATTATTTTGTGGTCCAATCATGATTAAATTTAATATTTTTTGAAGTGGCGCCTATTTGCATGAGGATGGACGATTTTTAGCTTGAATTTATTTATTTAAGTCTTCAAATTCACCATTATTCTCATACCAGAGTTCAGAGCAAAGGCAAATTTCTTGAGCAGTTGAAGATTCGAAGGTGATTTGAGTTCAATTTTTCAGTGCCGAGTCCAGATTGTTCAGATGATTAATTTTCCAAATTTTAGATTTTTCAGTGCATGCAGGTTTCATCAAATCTCAGTCAAGCATAGGCGATTTTCTACAGAAGCAGAATCAACAAAAAACAAACTTCTATCTTCTGTCTAATTTCTTCTATTCTCGTCTTAGGTATTCTTCGCATGTCAAAGAAAACAGCAAAATATTCAGAATCTGATCATCTGGGTTTACATACTTCAGCAACAACAGCAAAACCCATGTCTTAGATTTTTTCGAGAAAATTGCCCCGCAACTTTATTCTAAAGCACTTTGCTTTTTTCCGAGAATTCCTTTGCATGTGGGTCAAAGACACTTCTTTTTCAAAATCGAGTTATCTGGATTGCCTTAGATTTATGTTCTGCACAAAACCCATGTTCCAGATTTTCTTGGGAAAATTGCCTCAAGCGAGCTCTAGAGCCCCTGCTTTTCTAAACTGAAAAACCTCCGCATGCCTAACTAAAACTCATTTTTTCAAATTTTTATATTGATCTGGGTTTGCTTAGAATTTAGTTCTGCACAAAACCCACATTTCAAAAAAAATCCGAAATTTTTTCCCGCCATAAGCTATTTTTAGCCTTCTCCAGAGTTTTTTTTAGCCTTTTCGAAAAGTTGTCCGAACATACCCAACTTCACAGTCAAAAGTCTTCATTTTCAAAATGCAGTTCAATCTCATAGATTATAAGACCAAATCGGTCCTGATGCATGATTTTGTGAAAACTTCAGACACAGACTTAGGTCATGTATATCCGGTGGTTAACTTGAGCAATTTGGAGTGCGTTAGTAGCAATACATTGAATAATCTTGAACGTTCCGGGTTGCTGGCAGCAGCGTCTATTCCCGTCACAGCTTTCGATCTCGAGTTTGTTCTTGCTTGCATCAAGCATTACGACTCGTCCACGCGACAAATCAAATCAGCTGATGGGAGAGTCATCTACAGCCTTAAGCCGAGGGACATGGAAAAATGCTTCGCTATTCCTCCTCATTCAGACAATTTCACTGTAGTCATTGAGGCTTGTGAGAAGATATGGTATGAAGATCAAGAGCGTTCACAAAGGAAAGTTGCTCAGAGATGGTTGAAAATACAAAAGACTAACATGCCTAAAAAGGTTGGTCGTGGCGAGTTCAAGGATGAAGAAGTTGTTTTGATAACTCTACTCAATCGGGTTACAGGTCAAGAGGAGGCTAGTACTTTCCGACCATGGATGTTTTACATCATTTCTAGGATCCTTGATGGTATAGAGCACTATGACTAGGCCATGTTAATCAGCGAGTGCCTTCACCAGCAGATTACTGGATTCCTCAAAATCCACGAGTTTCATATGGCGTCTTACTTGGTCTACTTGGTTGCCTCTCAAGGCAATTTCAGACACCTGAAGACTAACGGGACTCTTGGTGTTCAGCATGTTCACGAGTATTACTCTCAGTTGCAGTTTTCTAAGGCTGAACAAGATTTCAAGGCAGTGAATGATCACTTTTGCATGAGGACAGTCAGGGATCTTGACAATGAAATGCACATCCGAATTTCACTAGAGGCCAGATCAGCTATGGAGTTGGGCGGATTGGTTTATTCAATTCCCCACTTTCACATATATTCGAGTTTATGGTTATGTCGGAGAGCCTCTAATGTTACCTAGATACCCGTCAGACAGAGTTCTTTTCATGGAATTTCTCAGACAAGCTCAACATTGTTATCACGGAATCTAGCAGCGCTCGTTCCACGGATAACCCCCCTACGAAACTTGTTCGTTTCCTAGGATTCGTGAAGTTCAAGCACACATAACGAGGTGATTTTCAAGCCACCTCGAAATGCGTTCCAAAGCCTCAAATAGTCAATTTGAGCATCCCCCTATGTTCGCCTCGCGAAGACCTTCAAAACGAGCCCCTTCGCGAAGTCTCACTGTTCATACTTAGTTAATTGTGAAAAATGCAGTTGCACTGAAAAAGTGCGCTCCTGCTCACAAGCCAAAAATTGGCTAAGTATGAAAAGTGCAGGGGCACTGATTTTCAGCACCCCTGCATGAAAGTGAAATCTTTAAAAATGTAATAGCGCTAAAAAAGTGCGCTATTACACTTTTTACCCACACTTAGTCTTTTTCTGGCCCTGGCACGTTTCTTCATGTTTTTCACATTTTTCGTTCATCGTGCCACTTTTCGTGCCTAAATTTATTGCTCAACTTGAGTTAGGTTTTTTGAGTTACCATTTACTTAAAAGTGTTTTAGTTTTCCTTTTTCATTGTTTATGATCTTTATTCTTCATTTCTTCATGCTGGGCGAGTTCTCCTCAAACTGCAATCATGTTTTTGAGAAATTCGAAGTTCCTCTCCAGCAATTTTCGCGTTTTCTCTTGGTAAGTCTTTCTCCTTACCTTCTTTTCATTCTTCTTCGTTATTTTATGCATGGCTTGGAGGTTTGCATATACGTTTCTATTAATCTCTTTTTCCTCTCATGTTTTTCCTTATCCCCACGCGTTTTCCTTTTCTCCATTCGCGTTTTCGTTTCGCGTGCCCTTTCCATGCTTCCTCTTCATGGCGTTTTGTGTGGTATCCCCTCTTACTCGCGCGTCCTTCTTTCTATGCTTTCAACTCCAACGTTTTTTGTGTTAGTATCTTTCCTTGTCGCCCTCTCAATCACATTTTGGTGCGAACATTGAAGAAACTCTTATTTTGTAAGAAGGATTGCTTGGCTCTTATCCATATTTTCAATGGTGGTGAAATAAATTCTGCGTTTTCAACTCCATTCAAGAAACAAGATTTGTTTTGAGCGTTACCTGCTTCAAAAACCCCAAGCACCATTTTCAAGCATCATTACATCAGTTTCCAAAATCACATTTCAGATGCAGAGGCGTTGAAAAAGTGCGCCCTGACATGATATCATTTTTTCCAAACACTGAAGTGCAGGAGCGCTCTTTTTCAGCGCCCCTGCATCAAAGTGAAATACTCCAAAATGTAAGGGCGCTGAAAAAGTGCGCCCTTACACTTTTCACATTTTTTTTTTCTTTTTTTCAGAAGTACTTCAAACTTGCCCAATTTGTTCTTGAACCTTGCTCCTTCCATTTTGCGCATCGTTTTGCGTGCCTTGTCATCCGCTCCACGCTTTCCCATCATCGTTGCTCTTTTTGCGCATTCCCATGCTGTCTAACGACTAATGTTTGTTCTAGCTCAACACTTTGCAGTCTCTTTTCAAAGATCGTCAAAGTTGATTGATCAAAGATTCAGTCGTTCTTGATGACTGCCGGTAAACCTCCGTCTTCTTCAAAAGCAAAGGGCAAAATGAAATACAAATATCAAGGTGTCTATCCGCCGACTATAGTGGTCTCCAAGGTGGAAGAAATAAAAGACACAGAAGTTGGTCATCAAGACTTGGATGATTTTGCGAAGCAAACAGAGATGAAGCCTCTTTCTGACCCAATGAGAGCAATTGTACACAGTAACCTACATTTGGTAGCTATGTTCCCTACAGCTGCACACAATACGGAATTTGTCCTTCAAGTGGCGTCTCACTACATCAGAGAAAGCAGAAGTGTGATCGATTCTTCTGGGCATGAGATTCTAAGACTCGACCCTGATTTCTTTGACATTGTGTTTAAGGTTCCTCAAATGGAAAAATACATTGATATCTCTATACAAAAAGCACAAGAAGTCTTTGACGCTGATCCCAACAAGGCTAAAAACCTGATAAATGCCCAATGGTTGAAGAAGCCTAGACAATCTGTTTCCAGATGGCCAAAGGGACTCCTGCGAAGCAATTTCAAGGATGACGTCAAAGATATGATCACATTTTTAAGTAGAGTAAAAGGCTTGCCAGAATCGTCCACCTTTCATGATTGGATGTATGAATACATCAGGATTATAAGAAGACAAAAGGTGCACATTGACTGGGGCAAACAGATCAGTGATGAAATACATGAGCAGCTGATCAATGCTCCTTCCACATTGAAATTCTATATGACTTCTTACTTGGTGTACGCGGCGGCTGTAATGAGACAATTCCCAGGTCTATCTACAAAAGGGAATCAGATGATGGTACTTGTGTACAGATTTTTCTATCAACTGGAACTGAAGGAAAGCTTTCATCACTTCAGGCGGGTCACAGATGCTTTTTTCGCACCTTTGCTTTTCAATTTTGATCCAACTCTTGAAAGAAGGAGGGTATCTGATGAGGCTTATAAGGTGGTAAGTAAAGTTGGATGCCTATTTCTTCAATTCCCAACGTTTACTTACTTGAGAGTAGGGTGCTACACTGGCTGTCCTTACATGTTGCCACGTTATCCTTCGGATAAGTGGGTTCTCATGGAGACATGCAGATAACTGATTTCAGTGCAAAAAGAACGAAGAAGTAACCACAAGCGTGGATTCAAGTTCCCACTGACAATTGGCAGATAAACTATCCCAACTGTACAAAAAGCCAAGTCTGTTTATGCTGAAATGCAAATCATGACAATCAAGACCTACAGGTATAGGTTTGATTTTGATTACCGAGATGTCAGAAAGAAATTGCAAAAGGGTCATCATCATAAGTACCATTTTGAAGACATCTGGGCTGATTGTAGAGATGAAGAAGCCATTCGCAAAATGGATTATTGTAGGTTGACTGTTCAGCAGATCAGAGACCTTGATATTGCTGACCTACCAAAGGATTTTGCAGATCCTGGCGATATCATGAATGCTCTCTATGATGAACAAGAGGTTTCTAAAAGGCCTTTGCCTACAATTCAATGGTCTAGGAAAGAAATTACCAGTATGAGGGAGAGATTGAAGCCAATCCTAGCCAACACTGCAAAATGGTTACATAAGCATGGTTATGAAATGAAAAGTTTTAAAACAGATTCAGAAGGAGAAGAATCCAAAGCAGAAGCTCGCCAACAGCAAGAACTCCGCATGAAAAATAAATCGGCGGCTGTTCCCTCTTCTTCACGAAGAGGTCCCAGGATCAAGTTTACTGTTGGCAAGAACGATACCTAGTCCGTCCCAGAAGAAGAAACCACGGAATCCAATCCATCTCGCTCTAAAGGTAAAAGGTCCATTCCAGAGGAGATAGATTCCGACGCAGAAGGTACTTCTAGTAATCAATCCGCTGAAGATGAAGATTCAGCAGAAGCAGACTCCGATGCAGAAGAGGTTTCTGAAAGCGGGCAAGAGTCTGAAGAAGATTCTGAAGAAGAATCCGAAGGTGATTCTGAAGGTGAACCAGAATCGGAGAGACAAGAGGGTGATCAACAGGAACCCGGGCATGATCAAGAAAGAACTACTCCTGAGAATGTAGTTGAGGAAATTCCTAGAACGTCATCGCCTGTGATTTCCAGTGTTCCTCATACCCCTCCAAGTTCAAGAACTCCTCCACCTCCTTTTCCCTCGTCACCCATTCCTACCACATGCATTCCTACAGTTGAAATATCCACTATTCTTGTAGCATCAACCCCGCTTGATACTCCCTCAGTGACAAGCATTCATACGGTTGATATACTATCAAGTCCTCCATCATCCATTCCTAGCCTGTCTTCACCAGCGTATGATATCACTTCTGAAAATGAATTCAATCGTTTCGCCATGATGAGTCAATGCGTGATCAACTCAACGTGTAATCTACAGGAGCAATGATGACAGACACTTCTCCTATTGTCACAATACCCATGGTAACTTCAAATGTGACAATAACTTCGAAGTGATGATGACAACTGATTAGTTGACTCTAGAAGTTCACACCTCCTTTCTTCCCCCTTGGCTGATATCTCAAGTTTCGAAGCGGAAGAAGCAAATGATCTCTCCAGAGGAGCTCGACCTCGAAGAGATAGTCCCTCCAAAAGCTAAAGGGAAGAAAAAGGCAAAACTATACTCAAGGCTGAACATTGACAAGACTGACCACAAGTATGCAGAGATTGGCATACCACCGCACGAAGAAGGTGATGTCAATATGGAAGACTACATAGTGACAAAAGTCCAGCTTGGCAAGGTTACCAATGAAAGTGCAAAGGCTGATGTTCAAGTGACATTGGATATCTTGGCTGGAAGACTGGATAAAATGGAGCAAGCTCGCAATATGTACAAACAAAGGGCAGAGCATTATGCCACTGTTGTGAAGAGACTTGCTGGATCCCCAACTAATGCACAACCGCTGATAGTGGTAAGTATTGAAGACCCAGCTGTCAAGAAA
>VDFB02271358.1:1014696271-1014722130 GCA_007258455.2 Sequoia sempervirens | reverse complement strand
CCGGAAGCTGGACTGCTAAAAATAGAAAGTTGTCTGTTTTCGCTCAAATTTTGCACGCAAGTAGCTTGATGTGCCCTGAATGCAGTGTGACTGCCGGAATCTCAGAAATGCTGACGAATTGCCTGTAGTTGCACACTTACTAAAAATAGTAAGTACCTCAGAATCAGATGAAATTTTTGTGAAAACCTGCTAGAAGCACACTGACAACAATGTTAAGCTCAATTTTCAATATATTCACCCTATTCGACCTCAGACTGACCAAGAAAGATGAAACCCTAATTTCAGACTTGGCCAAATTTCACTTGTTAGGCTCAAAGACGGGAACGTCCCGGAAAGATAGACAGAACGAGAGAGAGACAATAGCAAAAACAAACCAACACCAAACCAAAAGCAAAGCCAAAATTAGGGGGTCCCCATTTGCAATGGGGCAATGTGTGAAAAACGTCACAACAGTAGTCTACATCTTCCTCTTTCCCCTCCCAATGGTAGCCAATTTTGAAGGCCTAGAACTAGAAGGTGCCCGTGCTATAGTATCCAAATGAGGACTAGGAGATCGAGAAGGGGAAACATGATATTCAAATGTGTCTTCGTCGTCCTCCATGGCATCCAATCTTGCTGCTTCTTCTTCTTCTGCTGCTGCTCTCTCTAATTCAGCAAGATCCTCATCAGTAAGTAAGACATCAGCCTCATCATTTTGTTCATTAATAGTCCATTCACCATATGGATCAATGTCATCCAAGTCGATGGACTCGTGTGAAACACCCTCCACCTTTCTAGTTCGAAGGCGAAGGTTGTACCGAACAAAAACTAAATCATTTAAGCGCTGCTGAGTCAACCTGTTTCTCTTCTTTGTGTGAATGTTCTCAAATAAACTCCAATTGCGTTCACACCCAGAAGCACTGCATGGCTGCGACAAGACACGTATGGCTAGCTTTTGAAGATTTGGTGTGCTAGCACCATAGTTTTCCCACCATAGATCTACAAAAACATGTTTAAAAAATATAAGTATTAAGAAATAAGAATAAAGTAAAAAATCTATATGTAAGAATCAAGTTTCTAATTTCATTTTTTACCTGGTTGCTATTTTCCTCTTCTTTCAATTGCTTGTTGGGAGGAAAAGAGTCTCCCCTCTGCACCCTTTAAAACCTTGAATAGATAAAAGAAAAAGTAAATCAAATATAGAAAATTCATAGATAGTCAAGGCTCAACATTGCAATTTCATAAATAAGATATAACAAATCTCACCTCCAACTCATCAAGCACCTTATCTCTCAGCTCATGATCAGGCACCATCCTATCAATGCATGTGACAAGACCATCCATGACCTCCTCATCCGCCTTAAATGTTTCCGAGAAGTAGAACTTCGGATTCAAGAAGTAGGCAAAGGCATGAATCGGCTGGTGGAGTTGGTGTGTCCATCTTCGATCAATGATGCGCCATATGATTTCATATTTCCTTTTGTTGCCACCATAGTAACGTGATATGGCCTCTTTGGCCCTATCCATGGCCTCATAGATGAAACCCATTGGCATGCCATCTCCATCCACCATACGAAGAACCCTCACCAAAGGTTCTGTCACCTAAAAAAATGAAAACAAATGTTAAATTATAACAAAATTAACCCCTCAAAAAATAAAAACAGCAAATAGATTATCATGTATAATTTTTTTTTGTGTGATTGCTACTTACCCCCATCAACTCCTCTCCATTTTTGATGAATGTCTCATCAAAAACTATGGCAACAATCCTCTCCCCTTCAGGTTTCTTGTAAAATGAGGACTCCTTCCAAGCATCGGACACGAACATTTGCTTGAGATGACCAATGGCACCAAGAATGCTTTGCAATGTGAGGAAGTGGCTAGCGAATCGTGTCACTCTAGGTCGCACAAGGTCCTTGCCATTTGTGAATTTCCTCATCAAAGAAAGCACCCAAGTATGGTTGTAGATAAATTTTGTAACATTTTTTGCATCTTCAACCACTCTTTTGACCCATGAAATCTTCCCAATGTCCTCTAGCAATAGGTCCAAGCAATGTGCAGCACATGGAGACCATACAATTGTGGGATACCTCTCCATAAGTAGTCTACCTGCAGCTACATAAGCAGCTGCGTTGTCCGTGATGATTTGGACAACATTATCAACTCCAACCTCTTGGACCACCTCATCTAATAGATTGCATAAAGTCTCAGCATTTTTGATTTCATGGGAGGCATCCATTGATTTTAGGAACACCAATCCACCATTAGAGGACACTAAAAAGTTAAGAAGAGTTCTATTTCGTCCATCTGTCCACCCATCAGATAAAATGCTGCAACCTTTTCTTCTCCAAAATTTCTTTTGCTCATCAACCACAAGCCGTGTATTCTTTACGGCTTCCTCTAGCAATGGCCCACTCAAATCTCTAGATGATG
The DNA here is from genome assembly GCA_007258455.2 of Sequoia sempervirens. NCBI lineage: Eukaryota > Viridiplantae > Streptophyta > Pinopsida > Cupressales > Cupressaceae > Sequoia > Sequoia sempervirens. Next base: position 1,014,719,718 of record VDFB02271358.1, on the reverse strand, counting down.
GGGTCTTAAACCCCTTTCCTGCAACTGTAAGGGCGTTCACCAAACCTTCCCAATATGGGCTGTTTGCAACATTGAAAGGTAGATTATTGTAGTACCAAAAGTTTGCAGCAGCCATCCTAGCTTCATGATGCTTTTCCTTATTCCAACCGGTACCTTCAAGTGAAGGTTGTGCTCCTGGAACATTACGTGGAATAAAATAATTTGGTCCTGATGAAGGACCCTGGTCAGCAGCACTAGCAGTAGAAAAGGAACCATCAGGACTCTCACCAAAAGATGAATGTGGAGCACGAAAGCTTGGACTTGCAACACCACGGGATTGGGATCCACTCATCGCAGTTGCTAGGGCATCCTTTGTTTTTTGTCTTTCATCTTTTTTTATCTCATAGTCAGCAAGAAGGGCCTTCATCTCTCTAATAATCTCAGGAGTAGCTTTCTTGCATCCCTCTACATTTTGCCCAGGTATTCTAGCAAGGTGGTATTTTAATCTGTTTATTCCTCCTGTCATCCATTTATCACATTCAGTACATGTCACTTCACCTTTTTTATCTCCTGGAATTCCATACTTCCATGCAGGGTCTCTTTTATTTCCCCTTGGATTTGAAGATGACATTGCTGGAAGTTCAACATGGAAAACAAAAAAAAAATCAGTTAGGGTTTGCTAAAAAATCAGCAAATAAATATGATTCAAAGTTTCAAACAATTGCAAAAAAAAAAGAATGCAAAACCAAGCTAGAAATTGGAGGAATTAGGCTATTAAAGAAAATAGAAAAAAATTTGGCAGCATTTCCCCTTATTTCTCTTGAATTTTTTGATTTTGAATGAAAGAAAATTAAAAAAAAGAAGTGTTAGATCACTTACCTGACTCTATTTTGATCCTTTTAGCTCGTTCTCTTGGCTTCAATCAGCTCCAAATCAATTTGCAGACCTGTATTGGCAACCTAGACTGTGAAAATGAAACAAAAAATAAAAAAAAAGAAGGCGTTTTTATGTTTTATGCTGTCCCCAGAAGAGAGTCTGGGGACTCCCCCGATGGCGGGACGAGGCGAGGCGCAGAGTCTTCAAGGCAACTACTATATATATACTCGTATACACCTTAGTGTACATACTATATACATGTATATACACGCTCACTTAACCTATTCACTTATATTCATTCGCGTTATCCTCACAATGATCACAGAATAGTAAGTTTGATAAACAAACAATCATTACTTACAAAGCACAAAGAAGTAAACCGGACTCCTAAAGCCTATGGACGACTTATCAAGACAAACTTATCTGACTTAGCTTACTTAGTCTAAGGAACGTGTGTGTATGCTCAGATGGTTCTCGTTACTGTTTACCTGACCAAGCTCCTCTCCTGAGTGATATCTCTCCTCTGCTTGGAGGAATCGTCCTCATACCTGCATCCACCGTCATAAACTCACGGCAATCAAATGCTCACAACAATAGCGGTGTATATAAACTTCTCTAGATATATCAACATGATTCATCCACCTCACAATGCATATTTTCACCATGAATAATATCAACAACATAAAATGAAACAATCATTAATGTACATTGCTCATATTGATAACAAGGATAACATGTTTTATTCATCTAAATGATTCCATCATTACAATACATTGCCCTATGCAATAGTAGTTATACAATCGGGGTGTAACACCATGGCTACTCCCATGTGTGGAAAAACACAAGTACAAGGGGTCCATCACGGAATCTCTCAACGTGATGTCGTCATGGAGTCTCTCAACATGACGTCCACCATGGCTACTCCCAGAGGGTGGAAAGAACCACATCTCCATCTCAAAGATGGACAAGGGCTTTCACCTCAAATTTCTCCGTCTCAGAGAAAAATGCATTAACAAGGGCTTTCATCTCATACTTCTCTGTCACAGAGAAATATACACTAACAAGGGCTTTCACCTCATACTTCTCTGTCATAGAGGAATATACACTAACAAGGGCTTTCACCTCATACTTCTTTGTCATAGAGAGATATACACTAATCAAGGGATTTCACCTCATACTTCTCCGTCATAGAGAAATATACATTACAACAAGTCTTCATGATGATTACTCCCTCTGAAGCTCCAAGTTCTTGCATCAATCTCCTGACCTCCTCGTCCAAGGTTGCCTCTGTTGGTTTGTTAGACTCCCTCTGAAAGTTAATTCCTCCTCTTCGAAGAAACTGATTGCAATGACAACCTGAATAGGTTTTTCCTCTTTGAGAGATGTCTCCAACCACCAACTCAGTCCCATGGCTGCAAGCTAAGATTCCATGCTTGATCATTTCGCCAGTCGGCATGACTTCCTCACAGGATGCCTCAAGCTCTTCCTCTCTATGCAATCTCTCATCACCCTCTTGCTCCTCGATTCGTCCTGGAAGCATTTTAGAGAGAGATTACTAATAGTTCAAACTACCCTAAAGAAATATCAATGCTAGAAGCATTCATGATTCACTATTCCCAATGAATTATTATTAACTACATAAAAAATTCATGAACATTATTCAAGCATGAAAAACTTATCTCTTTGATGTTGGTCAATTTTATAGATATTCAGCCAGCGAAGCCTTTCCACAGATAACCTGCAAAATTACTTCTGATATATTGGATTGCAGTGAGTGCAGTCTAGTCTATACCCCCTCGACCTCCAGATGGATAGAGATTCTTTTCATCACCGCTTGATCGATTAATAGCCTGATCGATGCTCTTCTTTCCAACTAGCGAAGCGGACCTTTGCCATCACCGCGAAGCTTGATCATGCTCTCAGTGGATCTTAACTATCTCTATCACCAGTACCCATCTCGGGAGGGAGCCGAAGATCTTTCCCATGATGTTGATGTTTTCGAATTGGACAGTTGTAATGAATGTCACCACTCGGCCATGTAACATGATCAATCGCATGACATGAATGTGATGAATGTACTTACTTTGAATCAACCCCTGATCGGTTTGGTCACCCATGGATAGGAGTCGAGCCCCAGCTATATACAGTGAGTGCAATCCTCCTAGGCCTTCGTGATCTTCAATTATTGACTTCTATACCTTCGATGCCGCTCTACAGGTATAACCCCACATTTCATTTAAACACATATTCGCTCCAGATGATCTACCACACACATTCCTTCCTTATTTCGATGATGTCATGTAAGCTGCGTGACTATCAAAAGCTCAATAAGCAAACCGTCTAACTCTTCCAAATTGGGCCTTCAATAGCTACACGAAAGTATTGTTTGTGGGACGCCAAAGTCAGGAGATGGGATCGCATATAAATGGCCACACCAAATTTGTTACTCTCGATCGAAGATCAGAGAGGAACGAGTAACGCGTTCTTCAGGACTGATGACTCCGCATAGGATCCTAGTGTTGAATGATCATCACTAATTCCTCCGCCCTTGCAGTGGTGTTAGACGCTTGGGAGACAGATAGGTAATAGCGAGCTCTCTACATGATGAAACGACAAACTTCCTCAGCCTCGATGATTACATTGCAGACTAGATCACTTGCAGCACTGATGGATTCTCCTCAGACGAAGGAGGCAAAAAGTTGAAATATTGTTTTCCTTTTCTTTTGTCTTCTATGCAGAATACAAATTCTCTGCTTACACAAATCTGATCAGGTCTTGCTTAAACCCGCTTTGATACCATGTTAGTTTTAGGATCAGATTTGCAATAAACAGAAATGAAACACAAGAACAAAGAACACAAGAAGATACCCTAGGAAAACCCTCCTCGAGGGAGAAAAAACCCAGCAACAATATATCACTTCTATATAGAATAAAAGAGCAGCAAATCTGCTTTACAACTAGCCACACACTAGGCCAATCTGAAGCAATAAAGATGGCACCTCTCAAGATGCAAATATACACAATGATAGTGACTTCTCCTTGATGTCGATCCCCTAGAAGCAAAGTATCGATCTGCTGAGAAGAATGCGAACTTGTCTTGAATTATGTTGGATGCCAAATGGAGATGGAGATGCCTTGATTATATACAGAAAGAAGTGACCTTTCATGAGGAGTTGGCCTCATTCAAAGTGAGACGACTTTACACAAGGTGGCGACCTTTTATTTAGGTCGGCTTTAATAAAATAAATTAATATTTATGAAATTAGATGTTACATCTCATTAGTCAGCCTCATCCATGTTTGAAATTATATAGGAGAAAGATATCTCTTGCCGCTGCTTACATCAACAATAACAAGTGTTGGGAAGATTAAAATATGTCACCTTCTGGATATGCCGAAAACTACCAATTTGAATATCAATGGACTCCTTCAAGTCCTGTGAAAGGTCAACTTCAACACAGACTTGCTTTTGGGGGCGAGCTTGAAAAAATCGATCGGGTTTGTATAATATCCCCCTTAAGTTTTTTTGTAAATTATTAGCACAATTTCACCACTATTAGCATTAGCTCCAAATATAAACGAGCAAGAATAGTAACCCTTCACCTTTTGATCACCAAGATCCCAATGTGGGTGAGGTGAGAGCATACAGTGCCAGGGATCGTTAGCAAACTGGAAATGAAATACAAAGCTGCTAGGTGGCTAGCCAACCATGAATGAAAGTAAATGCTGGAAATACAAAGAGTAGGCAGATAACCGACCATAAAGCTCAACCACTTATTCAGCGGGAGCGAAGCTATTACAATTAATAAGGAGGCAAGCCAACCATGAATCCACACTACCACTTATTTAGCAGGGGGATATTTAAACAATATGTGCTAAAAGTAAAATAAGACTTGACCACTTCTTCAGTGGGAGTAATTACAAACATAAAGTGCAGAAATTAAATGATAGTTGTTAGTACTACTAATCAGCCTTACAAATGATGAAGTTTCAACTACACAAAATAGTTTAGTATTTGAAACCAAATACATCAGAAAGTTAGAGAAATATTCCCTAACTATAAAAACATGAAAATGATCAGAAATTAAGCACATTCAGTTGTATATCAGATCTGATAAGTAACAAAAATGTAACAAAAAATCAGACCAACAGTATAAAATTTCACCAATATGCTCATAACTCTCTCCAAACACCTCTGATAAAGCTGAAACTGAATGCAAATGGAAGCTAAGAGCTGGGTGACCAAGAACAAGGCAAGATACAATCACAAACAACTCTAGATTATTGTGCACGCTTCCCAAGAAAAAATTGGAAATGGAATGGCAACCTAGGCTAGGGCGACCAGCTCTAGAAAATTGAATACTTCACAATAAAATCTGCAACTTTGTGGAAGGGGGCGCCCATGGTAGTAGAAATGATATCTTCAATACCCAGAATGATAGAAAAATTGCCCAAGGAGTTATGAATGAAAACGTGCTACAGCCAAGCACGAACTAGCAATAGTAAAATAGACTATACAACAACAATCTGCTTTAATAAATCACAAATTGAAGCTCAATCTGCACTCCTGAGTGAAGCACAGTCTTCAGTATGTCCAACTAGGTACTATCTCTCAAGCACGAAGACTGGAAGAAGCTAAGAGGTATGCATTCCTCGAAGCAAGCTCTGAAAATATTTCAGCAGCATAACATTATGTTTAATTTCCAAAAGCTACAAATGAAGGCACAAGGCATCAATAAATAAGCTTCAACAGGCAATTGAATCAACTTGTAACTTTCAAAAAGAAAACTCTTCAGCTTCCTCAAAGGGACGCCCATCTCCATAATGCAATTTTAGAATATTAAAAATACTTTAATATTGTTGGCGTTTCAATTAGCACCTCTGGAGTGCTTATTGGAAACAGACAGCTATGCACAGTCTATAGTAACTGCTCTTCAAATTAGGAGGGGAAGCTCCCTCTTTTTGCTGATGTTTGCATAAAAAGTAAAGTAAACTAATTGTTCCTATCCTTTTACTCAGCGGCATGGCACAAGGGTGCATAAAGCACAATGCGTTGCAACTAAGGTTTTCTTTGGTTTCTGTAGATCTTAACTACAACTAAGCTAACTTTTAATCTATCCCATCTCCTCTAGATAAACAGAGCAAGATGGCATAGGAGCGGGAATGGGATGGTTGGATCAGTTGGGCCGACTGTCTCTCAAAATGTGTCTGAAGGCTCTAAACTTTTAGATCTATGCTGGAATAAGGTTTTATGCAAGCGAACACTCGTATGGTAAGCTGAATCTTAGGATTGCCAAGGAGGAGGAACCCCTAACTGAGGTGTAGGTTGGGAAGCAACTTACTAGAAACAACAAAGAACGATGATCTTGATATTAGGATTCCTGAGGAGGTGACGACAGTTGTCCAAGGTGTAGGCCAAAATCTAGATCATAAGACAACATCAAACAATAACCATTAATCACAAAATTCCCAAGGAGGTGACGACACCTGTCGACGGGGCAAATTGAAACAATAGATTATGAGAACAGATGTTGATAGACTATGAAACTTTGGATCAAGTTGCATATGCCTTTTGATTTATTTTTTCAATATTCACTCAACGCTTTACAAAGATTTGGGACAACAAAGGTATGAAATCATACACAATTTCTTATCAAACCAAATAACTCTTATCCAAGAGTGAACAAATATTGACTTGCAAGCTCGTCGGCACAACGACGCAACAATTTTGTGTAGTAAATAAAAGTTACAAAATAATGAGCAAAGACTCTTATTTATAGAAGCTCAAAGGAGTAGGCAACCCTAAAAACTCCTTGAGTTAACAATGAATTTGTTGGTGTAACAACTAACACCTCTGGAGTGCATGTTGGTACGGACAGCTATGCACACTACGTGATGAGTGCTCTTCAAATTAGGAGGGGAAGCTCCCTCGTTGTGCGGACAAAATGCTTGAAAAAGTAAACTAAACTAATTCCTATCTTTTTGTTTCAGCTGAAAGAGGCACAAGGTTTGCGAGAAACTTCGAACGTTGCAGCCAAGGATTTTTTGGTTTCGCAGGTCTTAACTACAACTCAAAACTAACTAACTTATACTATCCAATCCCCTTAAGAAATCAGAGCATGAGGAAACGGAGCGGGAATGATTTATACGACAACCTTTAAGACAGGATTTCCAAGGAGGTGACGACACCTATCCGAGGTGTAGGCTGAGAGAAAGGTTATTGGCAATGACATCATACGATGAATTCTACTTCTGAATTCCCAAGGAGGTGACGACACCTATCCGAGGTGTAGACATGAAAGAAAGCTCATTAACACAATAACAATAAACGATAAGCCTTAATTCTAAATTCCCAAGGAGGTGACGACACCTTTCCGAGGTGTAGATATGAAAGAAAGCTTATAAATACAAGAACATGAAACAATGATCATCCAACCAAAGTGAATAGATACAGAATAGCAATATTACAGGCAAATCTGGCTCAGCATATATTACTATCGTGTGCAAAAGTTATTTACAAATGAGCTGAAAGCTCTTATTTATAGACATTAAAGGTGTAGGGAACCCTAAAATCACCTTGAGTCAACTACAGTCTTGCAATGCATGCAAGATTTTATTGCTAAATTGTCGAAGTTGAATGTTTTCAGCCTTAAGAAGTGCTTTATCTTCTCTGTCCTTCATGACGCGTTCTTCAAGATTATTTGTGACAATTTTGAGAAGGCTCACTTCTGTCTCTTGAGTGATTATGCCAAGATTCACTTTGACGAAGGTAAAGTCCCTAACCTCAACCTCGTCTAGGCTCTTACCCACTGGTGGCGTAGCAACTTCTATGACGATCTCTGATTCTTGAGTCTTCTCAACATGCACCTGCTTCTTGATTTTCTTGTTTGACCTCCCTTGATAAGGTTCGCCAAACTCAGATAAATCAGGGTGGTATGAAGGCTCTCGCCTCTATCTTCCCAAAGATTTCTCGAGCCAACACGAATGATCACTATTATTAGCTTGAGGAGAGACTGTGCCTAATGTATCAACCTGTGTAGGGTCAACCATCTCTAGTGCTACTCGAACTGGTGGTTCTGACTCTAAGTCTATATCAATAGGATGCACATGTGGTGCACATGGCGAACTAGGAGGTGAAAGATGTGGTTCAGCCTGTATGACTGTCTCTACTGGAATCTCAGGCACCTTTTCTACCTGTTTTTGCTTCCGTTTGCTAGTGTTCTTCCCCTTTGTGTTTACACTGAGTCTAACTCCTTTAGGTGGCTTCAAGATAACCTTAACCCGAGGCCTTGACCTCGAGGTAGAAGGTAATGATGAAAATCCTACTGGCGGCTTTGCTACTGGCACTGCCTTGCGCTTTCTTTTACTCTCCAAGAACTGCCTGCTGGTCTTGATAACTGATTTAGAAACGTCCTCAATGGAAGTAGTCTCCCTGGTGAGCGAAGTGGCTAGCGAGCAACTTGATCCTTGACATACGAGCCAAGTAGAACCTCTCCGTCATCATCTGATAGACCCTCAACATCCTTTGATAAATAATCAACAATTTGAGCAATAGTAAGTCTACAGTAATGATGTTGATGAACTTCAAATTCATCCTCGCAATTTGCCCAAAAATCCTGAAGTGTTGGCTTATGTGCAATCCCTCGCTCTAACCTGGCTGCATAATGACCCAAAGGATCATAAGAACGCCTTTCGATGTGGTACTTGAGGTTGAACTTCTCAAACTTGTTCGTCATAAACTTGCAATCAGCCGCAGTCCTGCATGTGTAAATACCCCATCCGAAAGGAAAGGAAATTGCTGACTTATGGCGACTACGAAGAAAAGAGTGAACATGTTTGTTGGGTGAAAATTATGTAATCAGCTTTTCGATAGATTACACAACTTGGACTTCAGCCACAGCTATGTGAGATGTAAATCTCTCCTCTCGGAAAGGGGAGGCGCCCTTCTTACTGCTGACAGAAGCGATGGTAAAACAAACAAGTAATTACAAAATGTACACAAAACTTACGAAGTGGGGGGGGTGTGTTACATTCATCCTTCTCTCTTTTTTCAGAGAAGATGTTTACAATGCTTCACTGTTGGAAGTTCTTAATTCTTAATAACTTTAAACGATCAACTAGCAGTAATGCCAATACCTCTATCTTGTCAAAGCAAAGCGTAGAGATACCAGAAGTGATTAACAATAAACAAATAAAATAAAAAGGAAAGCTCACGAAGGCACAAAGTCGTTCCGTAGCTTTTTCAATGGTGGATCTGTGAAAAGTGTGTAGTTTGTCACGTTGGAAGCACAAAGTCTTCTTAGACGCAGCAATTCCTCGAACAACATGAACAATTACAAGCACAAAGTCTTGTAGATCATCCAACCAAAGTATCCAAAGAGCATGAATAATTACAAGCACAAAGTCTTGTAGATCATTCAACCAAAAATAAACAAAACACAAATGAAAATCTAAACAAAGGATGTAACACAAAGTTTACACGAATTACTTAGAGTCCTTTAGATTCCATAAGCTAATCACCACCAAATGAGATCAATTCATAAAAGTATCGAATCCAACGCAAAGTCTGGTTTGCAATCCTCTTCTTTATTGATCAAATTTCATTCACAAAGCATGAACACAAAGTTTCACAATTCTGCTTCAAAAAGGGCAGAACTTCGTTGCAAAATACTAAAGGATAAACTTTACAATAGAAATCCCTCACATTATATAGAAAGAGGGATGAGCAAAATTAGGAATCTAATTGAGGAAATCAAGGAAAGTTAGGTGAGCGATTTAAGGAGATCTCACCTAACTTTGACCAAAGTCAAAGTGTAATTTGTTTTCAAAAGATTACATCTTCGAGCTTGGTGTAATTACAATTTACAAAAAGACATTTAAGATGTCAGGAAATATTTACAAGATGCATAAAGGGATGCACCAGAAATGTCTAACACTGGAGATCAGGAAGCTTCTTCATGTTCCTTGCTTTGGTGAAGTCTTCATATTTCTTCTGGTCTCTTGCATGAACTTCTCATCTGGACCAACGGTGTAATCCACAATGGTGTGAATTCTTGTGATCGATCTCATGGCAGATGAGTGAACCTTCTTGCACCTGTCAAGATGCGTTTTTAGGTTATCCAATGTGAGCCTTGTATCACAAATGACGTTCAGTGAGGCTTCTGAAAAGTCTGAACTGTCAATCATCTTCATGATGGCTTCTTTGAAGATCTGAGATATTTCTGTGGCCGGCAGGAAGATACGATTTTCTTCAAGAAGTTGACCGGGCAACTCTTTGATACCTTTTTCAAGAATAACACGATGTCCTTCGACATCTTCCTGCACTTGGTGGAGATCTTCCGTAAAAGATTGAATTACTTGAATTCGATGTTTCAAGGATTCTCTTACCTCAACGAACTTTTCTTTGTCAAGAATTACCCCGACTTCCACCAATTCTTGGCTTTACACGCTTCATCTCGATACGTGTGGGGATTTTTTCCATATTTCTGCCTCTGGGAAAGTACACTTTTCTTTATCAAACTCATGAGTGAGCTTGGCCAACAAAATGGATTTTTCGTCACGCAACAATTATGATCTGAGATCCGTGTTCTATGATCTTCTCAATGAAATCATACAACACTCTGCCTTTGGAGGTGAACTTCTCAGCTTTCTTGACAGCTGGGTCTTCAATACTTACCACTGTCAGCAGTTGTGCATTAGTTGGGGATCCAACAAGTCTCTTCACAATAGTGGCATAATGCTCTACCCTTTGTTTGTACATATTGCGAGCTTGCTCTATTTTATCTAGTCTTCCAGCCAAGATATCCAATGTCACTTGAGCATCAGCCTTTGCACTTTCATTGGTACTTCAGCCCATTTGGACTTTTTAATCACTAATGTAGTCTTCCTATTGACATCACCTTCGCCCGTCAAATTGGTATACAATCTGCATACTTGTGGCCCAGTCTTGTCAACGTTCATTGTAAAGTATACTTGCCTTTTCTTCCTTTAGCTTTGGAGGGACTATCTCTTAGAATTGAGCTCCCTCTTTGGAGATCATTTGCTTCTTCAGCAGAGCAGGATATCAATGAGGGAAAGGAGGTGTGAACACCGGATTCACTCAACTCGGTTAAATGTAAAATTCCATAGAAGTTATTGTCACATTTAGGATTATGGAGTATTGCTTGACAATAGGAGAAGTGTCTGTCATCATTGCTCCTGTGGAATTACTACGTTAGGCTGATCGCGCATTGTCATTCATGAAGCGATTGAATTCATTTTCAGAAGTGATATCATACGTTGGTGAAGACAGGCTAGGAATGGATGATGGAGGACTTGATAGTATATCAACCGTATGAATGCTTGTCACTGAGGGAGTATCAAGCGGGGTTGATGCTGCAAGAATAGTGGATATTTCAACTGTAGGAATGCATGTGGTAGGAATGGGTGACGAGGGAAAAGGAGGTGGAGGAGTTCTTGAACTTGGAGGGGTATGAGGAACACTGGAAATCACAGGCGATGACGTTCTAGGAATTTCCTCAACTACATTCTCAGGAGTAGTTCTTTCTTGATCATGCCCGGGTTCCTGTTGATCACCCTCTTGTCTCTCCGATTCTGGTTCACCTTCAGAATCACCTTCGGATTCTTCTTTAGAATCTTCTTCAGACTCTTGCCCGCTTTCAGAAACCTCTTCTGCATCGGAGTCTGCTTCTGCTGAATCTTCATCTTCAGCGGATTTATTACTAGAAGTACCTTCTACGTCGGAATCTATCTCCTCTGGAATGGACCTTTTACCTTTAGAGCGAGATGGATTGGATTCCGTGGTTTCTTCTTCTGGGACGGACTGGGTATCGTTCTTGGCAACAGTAAACTTGATCCTGGGACCTCTTAATTCGAAGAGAGTGCTGGGAGCATTAGCCGATTTAATTTTTCATGCGGGTTCTTTAACGTTGGCTGAGCTTCTCTACCAGTTCTTCTCCTTAGCAGATCTGTTTTGAAAATTTTCATTTCCTTAACCATGTATATAACCGATACTAGCAGTGTTGTGGGATTGGCTTCAATCTCTCCCCTCCTTGGTAATTTCTTTCCTAGACAGTGAATTGTAGGTAAGGAGCCTTTTTAGAAACCTCTTGTTCATCATAGAACATTCAGCGAGTATCGCCGAGGATGCGCAGTCTCTGGTAGGTCAGCAATATCAGGTCTCACGTCTTGCTGAGCAGTCCTTCCTAACAATCCATTTTGCGAATGGCTTCTTCATCTCTACAATCAGCCTAGATGTCTTCAAAATGGTACTTATGATGATGACCCTTTTGCAATTTCTTTCTGACATCTCGGTAATCAAAATCAAACCTATACCTGTAGGTCTTGATTGTCATGATTTGCATTTCAGCATAAACAGACTTGGCTTTTTGTACAGTTGGGATAGTTTATCTGCCAATTGTCAGTGGGAACTTGAATCCACGCTTGTGGTTACTTCTTCGTTCTTTTTGCACTGAAATCAGTTATCTGCATGTCTCCATGAGAACCCACTTATCCGAAGGATAACGTGGCAACATGTAAGGACAGCCAGTGTAGCACCCTACTCTCAAGTAAGTAAACGTTGGGAATTGAAGAAATAGGCATCCAACTTTACTTACCACCTTATAAGCCTCATCAGATGCCCTCCTTCTTTCAAGAGTTGGATCAAAATTGAAAAGCAAAGGTGCGAAAAAAGCATCTGTGACCCGCCTGAAGTGATGAAAGCTTTCCTTCAGTTCCAGTTGATAGAAAAATCTGTACACAAGTACCATCATCTGATTCCCTTTTGTAGATAGACCTGGGAATTGTCTCATTACAGCCGCCGCGTACACCAGGTAAGAAGTCGTATAGAATTTCAATGTGGAAGGAGCATTGATCAGCTGCTCATGTATTTCATCACTGATCTGTCTGCCCCAGTCAATGTGCACCTTTTGTCTTCTTATAATCCTGATGTATTCATACATCCAATCATGAAAGGTGGACGATTCTGGCAAGCCTTTTACTCTACTTAAAAATGTGATCATATCTTTGACGTCATCCTTGAAATTGCTTCGCAGGAGTCCCTTTGGCCATCTGGAAACAGATTGTCTAGGCTTCTTCAACCATTGGGCATTTATCAGGTTTTTAGCCTTGTTGGGATCAGCGTCAAAGACTTCTTGTGCTTTTTGTATAGAGATATCAATGTATTTTTCCATTTGAGGAACCTTAAACACAATGTCAAAGAAATCAGGGTCGAGTCTTAGAATCTCATGCCCAAAAGAATCGATCACACTTCTGCTTTCTCTGATGTAGTGAGACGCCACTTGAAGGACAAATTCCGTATTGTGTGCAGCTGTAGGGAACATAGCTACCAAATGTAGGTTACTGTGTACAATTGCTCTCATTGGGTCAGAAAGAGGCTTCATCTCTGTTTGCTTCGCAAAATCATCCAAGTCTTGATGACCAACTTCTGTGTCTTTTATTTCTTCCACCTTGGAGACCACTATAGTCGGCGGATAGACACCTTGATATTTGTATTTCATTTTGCCCTTTGCTTTTGAAGAAGACGGAGGTTTACCGGCAGTCATCAAGAACGACTGAATCTTTGATCAATCAACTTTGACGATCTTTGAAAAGAGACTGCAAAGTGTTGAGCTAGAACAAACATTAGTCGTTAGACAGCATGGGAATGCGCAAAAAGAGCAACGATGATGGGAAAGCGTGGAGCGGATGACAAGGCACGCAAAACGATGCGCAAAATGGAAGGAGCAAGGTTCAAGAACAAATTGGGCAAGTTTGAAGTACTTCTGAAAAAAAGAAAAAAAAAATGTGAAAAGTTTAAGGGCGCACTTTTTCAGCGCCCTTACATTTTGGAGTATTTCACTTTGATGCAGGGGCGCTGAAAAAGAGCGCTCCTGCACTTCAGTGTTTGGAAAAAATGATATCATGTCAGGGCGCACTTTTTCAACGCCTCTGCATCTGAAATGTGATTTTGGAAACTGATGTAATGATGCTTGAAAACGGTGCTTGGGGTTTTTGAAGCAGGTAACGCTCAAAACAAATCTTGTTTCTTGAATGGAGTTGAAAACGCAGAATTTATTTCACCACCATTGAAAATATGGATAAGAGCCAAGCAATCCTTCTTACAAAATAAGAGTTTCTTCAATGTTCGCACCAAAATGTGATTGAGAGGGCGACAAGGAAAGATACTAACACAAAAAACGTTGGAGTTGAAAGCATAGAAAGAAGGACGCGCGAGTAAGAGGGGATACCACACAAAACGCCATGAAGAGGAAGCATGGAAAGGGCACGCGAAACGAAAACGCGAATGGAGAAAAGGAAAACGCGTGGGGATAAGGAAAAACATGAGAGGAAAAAGAGATTAATAGAAACGTATATGCAAACCTCCAAGCCATGCATAAAATAACGAAGAAGAATGAAAAGAAGGTAAGGAGAAAGACTTACCAAGAGAAAACGCGAAAATTGCTGGAGAGGAACTTCGAATTTCTCAAAAACATGATTGCAGTTTGAGGAGAACTCGCCCAGCATGAAGAAATGAAGAATAAAGATCATAAACAATGAAAAAGGAAAACTAAAACACTTTTAAGTAAATGGTAACTCAAAAAACCTAACTCAAGTTGAGCAATAAATTTAGGCACGAAAAGTGGCACGATGAACGAAAAATGTGAAAAACATGAAGAAACGTGCCAGGGCCAGAAAAAGACTAAGTGTGGGTAAAAAGTGTAATAGCGCACTTTTTTAGCGCTATTACATTTTTAAAGATTTCACTTTCATGCAGGGGTGCTGAAAATCAGTGCCCCTGCACTTTTCATACTTAGCCAATTTTTGGCTTGTGAGTAGGAGCGCACTTTTTCAGTGCAACTGCATTTTTCACAATTAACTAAGTATGAACAGTGAGACTTCGCGAAGGGGCTCGTTTTGAAGGTCTTCGCGAGGCGAACATAGGGGGATGCTCAAATTGACTATTTGAGGCTTTGGAACGCATTTCGAGGTGGCTTGAAAATCACCTCGTTATGTGTGCTTGAACTTCACGAATCCTAGGAAACGAACAAGTTTCGTAGGGGGGTTATCCGTGGAACTGGCTACTAGTGTAATGTCCCCATTCTTTCGCGAGCATCAGACATGGTGGATTAGCCTATAACATCAACCCTCGTAGGCTAATGGTTCTGGATAGAGGGTCACTTGAACGGGCACTTGGTCGTGAATTTGCAGTATTGATATCCGGAGTCTGGTGACGTGGTGAATTTGCGCGTTTGGCGTGTTATTGGAGCTTAAAATTATGGTCTTCACCATTTATTTCACCTTCTCAGGCTTAGGGACCATGTATCTATTATTTAAAGGGGTCACTTTATATTTTTCAGTTACTATTCATTGATAAAGTGAAAAAAGAAACAACTTAAGTGAATAGTGCCATTTTAATGAATAGTGATTTCAAGTGAAAATTATAAAAGGAGAAGAGAAAGTTCGAACTTCTCATGCTTGAGATTATGTTTGCTAATTGAAACTTGAAGTGTGGAGTTTGGGAGAGAAGGAAACTAGGGTTTCCCGATTTCTGCAGTGGGTAAGCCTGGATTGGGCTTGTAGTTAGGAATTTGGCATCTTGAAGGTGTGAAAGACCACCCTAAAGTGCTGGTTATTTTCTGTTGCTGCATTTTGGAGCTATAATTTGCTAATTATAAGTTGTTGGAGGCATCTTATGGAAGGGTATTTGCTGCTAGAGTTGCCGTTCGCCATTTAGAAGACGTGGTTTGCATTTTATGAAGGTTTGGAAGCTGATTTATTCACTTACAGCCAGCCGCCTTTATTTGAGGGTTTCAACTTCTTCAAATAAGAGAAACGCCTTCTCTTAGTTGCTGCTATCTTGTCTAAAGGGGGCGCCCTTGGTATTGGGAACATTTTCTTCAATCATTTGGCGGGAGAAAGTTGTAAGTTAATTTTTATGTGTATTATGGTGGCCGCGGGTACTGTAGCAAGCACTGTTCACAGTGCATTTTTGGCTGCAAGTTTGTCTTTGTTGTAAATGATGTCTCTTCGAAATGTATGAAGATATATATGATTTTAGCACTCTTTGTAATGCAAGAAGTCTCTTAACTAGTGTTTGGAGTTACGTGGAAGTTATCCTTTATAAGTTAGTTTAATTTGAGTTTTTTATATGCATATGGTTGTAAGAAAATTATTAAAATCATTTGGCATCAAACCACAAAAACACCAAAACAAGAAAAGCAGATTACAAACCAAAAATCAGACCTTTAACGAGCAAAAATCAAATCAGCATTGAGTTTGGTTCATCACAAGTGGTGTTAGAGTATAAGCACAGTGATAGCAGAGTGGATCAGTGAGCACGGTACATCCTGACTAGATTCCAGTGATAACAATGTTAGGCTTATGCGAGAAATTCCATAGAAAAGAACAAATGCGGCCCAGACATCTAGGTAACATTAGAGGCTCTCCGACATAACCATAAACTCGAATATATGTGAAAGTGGGGAATTGAATAAACCAATCCGCCCAACTCCATAGCTGATCTGGCCTCTAGTGAAATTCGGATGTGCATTTCATTGTCAAGATCCCTGACTGTCCTCATGCAAAAGTGATCATTCACTGCCTTGAAATCTTGTTCAGCCTTAGAAAACTGCAACTGAGAGTAATACTCGTGAACATGCTGAACACCAAGAGTCCCGTTAGTCTTCAGGTGTCTGAAATTGCCTTGAGAGGCAACCAAGTAGACCAAGTAAGACGCCATATGAAACTCGTGGATTTTGAGGAATCCAGTAATCTGCTGGTGAAGGCACTCGCTGATTAACATGGCCTAGTCATAGTGCTCTATACCATCAAGGATCCTAGAAATGATGTAAAACATCCATGGTCGGAAAGTACTAGCCTCCTCTTGACCTGTAACCCGATTGAGTAGAGTTATCAAAACAACAACTTCATCCTTGAACTCGCCACGACCAACTTTTTTAGGCATGTTAGTCTTTTGTATTTTCAACCATCTCTGAGCAACTTTCCTTTGTGAACGCTCTTGATCTTCATACCATATCTTCTCACAAGCCTCAATGACTACAGTGAAATTGTCTGAATGAGGAGGAATAGCGAAGCATTTTTCCATGTCCCTCGGCTTAAGGCTGTAGATGACTCTCCCATCAGCTGATTTGATTTGTCGCGTGGACGAGTCGTAATGCTTGATGCAAGCAAGAACAAACTCGAGATCGAAAGCTGTGACGGGAATAGACGCTGCTGCCAGCAACCCGGAACGTTCAAGATTATTCAATGTATTGCTACTAACGCACTCCAAATTGCTCAAGTTAACCACACAATGTGTCTTCCGGAGGTATGGAAATTTTGGTGTTCGTTTGGTTTAAAGGGAGCTCGTTCGCAAGTTGTTAAGATGCTGTCAAAGTAACTTTGATTCCACTGCAGGGTCCCTTGCAATTTCTGTCTTAAGTTTTCTGATTTTCCCCTTTATTTATTTTCCTTACACTTTGACCAGCGATGCTCAGTAGCAGCCCTTGTTTTCTGTTCTGTCATAACATGTGTATCTCTGCTAATGTGGGGCAATGTAGGAACGATGGATGCAAGATGTTTATGAGTTTTTGTTTTAGTTTCTCCAGGTTAGTATGGTTGATCATTCCTACATTACACTGGCATATACACGTCCCTGACTTGGTCCTGCTGGAAACGGCCTTCAATGCTTAAGCCCTCAACGCTATATCTGTAGACTCCTCCTCTAAGATCATTTCTCCAGGCAGAAGTAGGAATGCCTCTTCTAGCCGTCACACACAACCACGACCCAGCTGGTGAAACTTCAAGAGTCGCTCAAATCAGGAACCCGCGTTTTTATTTATCTTCATATCACCCGACTTCAATACTTCCAAAATGATTCTGATGCTTGGTAAGGGCTGCGCCTAAGGATTTCGCATGATGAGGCGCCTTCAAAACACAAGTATAAAGCCACGAGTCTAACTCACGCAGGCGGCAAAACCTTCAAAGAGAAGACGCGAAAATCTGATGTCTTCTGGTGCTAGCAAAAACTTCGAATCTATCCAGCTAGGGATGGTCTCACACATCCGAAACTGGTTGAAGGACTTAAACCCTAAGCAGACTGGGTGACTATACGAAAACAAGCAGATATGTTCTCCAAAGGTCTGAATGAGTTCTTCCAAAATCCCTTTTGTATTTCTATCATGCCCTATAAGTGGCGAATTTCCTTCTTTTAATTTGCTTCCAAAATATTAAAGTGACTTATTTTATTTCCTTTAAATTGCTCACATAAAGTTTAAGTGACTTCCCAAAGTCCAAACTTTTAAATATTCGCCCTTAGTCACTTTTATCATTTAATAAAGTCACTTAGCAAAAGATTTAATTAATTATTTAATATTACCTTTAGAAAACTTAGGTAATAACTAAACAATTAAATAAACGACTCCCTTTTTCCACCAATTGCCTTCGGGAGTTAAAAGGCAACGAAGCAATCAGAGAGCTAGGTGGGAGGGACGTACACCACCGGATAGACATGACCTAAGTCTGTATCCGTGGTTTTCACAAAGTCATGCATAAGAACCGATTTGGTCTTATAATCTATGAGATTGAACTGCATTTTGAAAATGAGGACTTTTGACTGTGAAGTTGGGTATGTTCGGACAACTTTCCAAAAAGGCTGGGAAATTCTGGAGAAGGCTAAAAATAGCTTATGGCGGGAAAAATTTTCGGATTTTTTTTGAAATGTGGGTTTTGTGCAGAACTAAATTCTAAGCAAACCCAGATCAATATAAAAATTTGAAAAAATGAGTTTTAGTTAGGCATGCGGAGGTTTTTCAGTTTAGAAAAGCAGGGGCTCTAGAGCTCGCTTGAGGCAATTTTCCCAAGAAAATCTGGAACATGGGTTTTGTGCAGAACATAAATCTAAGGCAATCCAGATAACTCGATTTTGAAAAAGAAGTGTCTTTGACCCACATGCAAAGGAATTCTCGGAAAAAAGCAAAGTGCTTTAGAATAAAGTTGCGGGGCAATTTTCTCGAAAAAATCTAAGACATGGGTTTTGCTGTTGTTGCTGAAGTATGTAAACCCAGATGATCAGATTCTGAATATTTTGCTGTTTTCTTTGACATGCGAAGAATACCTAAGACGAGAATAGAAGAAATTAGACAGAAGATAGAAGTTTGTTTTTTGTTGATTCTGCTTCTGTAGAAAATCGCCTATGCTTGACTGAGATTTGATGAAACCTGCATGCACTGAAAAATCTAAAATTTGGAAAATTAATCATCTGAACAATCTGGACTCGGCACTGAAAAATTGAACTCAAATCACCTTCGAATCTTCAACTGCTCAAGAAATTCGCCTTTGCTCTGAACTCTGGTATGAGAATAATGGTGAATTTGAAGACTTAAATAAATAAATTCAAGCT
This sequence comes from Sequoia sempervirens, assembly GCA_007258455.2. Classification (NCBI taxonomy): domain Eukaryota; kingdom Viridiplantae; phylum Streptophyta; class Pinopsida; order Cupressales; family Cupressaceae; genus Sequoia; species Sequoia sempervirens. The sequence continues at coordinate 1,014,700,464 of VDFB02271358.1, read as the reverse complement.
AAAAATCGTCCATCCTCATGCAAATAGGCGCCACTTCAAAAAATATTAAATTTAATCATGATTGGACCACAAAATAATCCGACTCATCTGATTGGGGCTGAAAAAAAGGTAACTGAATGTTGAATAATCCCTAAAAAGGGCGCCACCTTTGATTAATCTAGTTAACTCACCATGCAATTCAGTTAACTGAGCATGCATGCTAAAAATAGTCTATTTTAAGCAACTAAAATAATCCCCTCAAAGTCAAATTTTTAAATATTAAAATAATATTTGTAATCCCACCTTTCATGGGCGCCTCTTCAACTTGAGTTCAAAAAGTCAACCTTTGACTTTAGGCGATTTTCCAGACTTAGTCATTTTAAATGAAATTTTGGATTTTCAACTCTCACCGGAGCTTCTGTTCAAGCACCGACTCTGATTGACTGGCATCACCAATCAATTGGTTGACAGTTGCGTTGCAGAGCAGGACGAAAACTAACAAAATCACTACTTGAGACTGCAATCCAAAAAACTAAGATCTGAGGCTTCAAAAATCCAAGCGCCCTTTGCAAAAGCTGTGCTTTTCCTCAGACTTAGCCATATTTTCATCAATTTCATTCCTTACGAAGGTAAACTTGACTCCCTCGTAACTTCTGCTCAGCAAAGTTTCAGGACTAGATAATTGGCTCACTGCGGAGCTGGCTCCATTCCATACAACAGCTTCAAGACAACAGTTCATCAAATTCCAACATCTGATGAGTCAAAATCAAGGGCTCCTTTTTCAAAATGTGCTCCTTTTACTCCAGAGATAGCCATTTTCTCAACTGGCTAAAAATATCACTAAACCTCCGGTTGCAAACTGTTGAGTCATCTTCTGATCTGATGGAGATAGGAAATGGAGAGATGGACATAACACGGACAGGATAACCATCTGAGATCACCAGAAAAGAGGCATTTAAGGCTCCAAAAGCTTGGGTGCCTTTTGAAAAATGTGCTCTTTTGCTTTTTCCTTAGACCTGCCGACCAAGATTTAACCCTGAGTTCGTCTCGTGTTTCCAGCTTCTCAGCAACTCCGATTGATGTGCTGATGGATGCAACACAAAGTTGGACTAGGCGTGAAACAAACCTCAAAGATGTCATTTGATCAAAAGCCTTGATCTGGTCCCTCAAAAAGATGGGCGTCCCTAGCTTAGAGGTGCGCTTTTCCTTCCAGTGTTAGCCATTTTTTCATTCTTCTCATTTCTCACTATATCTCCCATAACAGATGCTAAACATGTCTTGCTGCCTGGCTGGATAGCTCATCGCGAAGCTGATAGGATCCCAGACAAATGTTCTTGGAAGTGATAAACCTTTAAAACAGAATCTGGACCTCCAAAAGCTAGGGCGCCTTTTTCAAAAAATGCTCTTTGCTCCAGAGTTAGAAAAATTTGATGATTTTCATCTTTATTTTGAATTTTTCCAAAATTCTCCAGTATCTTCATGACATCAGACTGACTCAAAGTCCATACTTAAATTACCCAAAAACAACTTCTGACATCATTTAACTAGGTTTAGACTCTTTCAAGCAAAATGCCTTAGTGAAGCAAAAATTTGGTTTTGGTACAACATTAGGCTCCGGTTGGTGACCATGTCGGATACTTACGGCATAGGAGAACCCGAGATTCTCTGTGTTTTGTAGACCAGTGACTTATCAGTTGGGCATATGGAGTCAGGACTTTCCCTAATCACCTAAACTTAACAACCTAAATCACCTAAAACAAGACTACCTAAATCACCTAAAACACAACATAACATCACAGAATGGGGAAACACTATACGACATAATGATAAAACATAAAAAGTATTTACAAAAGATCACTCCTCCCCCAGAGGGTTGAAGTGCTTGAGATATTGCCCGCTATAAGGAAGCAGGAGAAGCCTTCCATCCTGATGCGAGAGAATATATGTGTTCTCTCCTGCAAATTCATGGATCTGGAAGGGTCCTAACCACAAGGAATCAAACTTACCGTGCATTCCTTTAGGTTCATGCCTTTTGTCCCACAAAAGGACTTGATCTCCAGCTTCGAAGTCTCTATGACGAGCCTTCTTATCAATTTTTTTTTTCACTCGCTCTTGGTGCTGAGTGATTTTATCAACAACCTCCACCCTCTCTTCTTCAAGCTTCATCAGGTACAATATTCGCTTCTGAATAGGGTCTTTGAACTCTTCATCCTCCAATGTAGATGCTAGCTGTAAAGAAGACAACTCCAAAGTGATGGGTAACACCGCTTCTGTACCATACAAAAGTACAAAGGGCGAGTGCCGATAGCTCTTTTAGGAGTGATTCGATCAGCCCAAAGAGCGTCATATAACTTTGTGTGCCAAGCTCGCTGATTTGACTCAACCAGCTTGTGCACAATTGTGACAATGTTTGTATTAGATGATTCAGCTTGTCCATTACCCTGAGGGTAATAGTCGGATGTATGTGACAGCATGACGCTGTGACCAAAACAAAAACTCAAAATCTCCTCTGACGAGAAGCATGTTGCATTATCGGTCACAATTTTACGAGGCACTCCAAAGCGAGAAATGATATTCTCCTTTAGAAAGTTGCAAACAACTTCAGAAGTAGCTCATTTGGTAGGAACTGCTTCGACCCACTTCGTGAAATAATCTGTTGTTGTTAGGACATAAACATGCCCCTTACTGGAACTTGGGTTGATAGGACCTACAAAATCTATACCCCATTGCTGAAATGGAGCATCGATGATAACTGGCCTGAGTGGAGTAGCTGCCAATCTAACTTTACCAGCAAACTGCTGACATAGCTGACATTTATACACCCATTCATACGCGTCGCGAAACATAGTTGGCCAATAAAACTTTGCTTGCAAGATTTTGAATGCAGTGACCCTCGATGAAAAGTGTCCTCCGCATGCTTGACTATGGAAAGCATCCAACAATCTCTGTTGCTAGTCTCTACCGACACATAAAAATAAAGTTCCGTCAAGGCCACGGTTGTACAAAACGTTATTAATAAGCACAAAGTTCTGTGCTTTCAACTTTAATGTTCTCTTATGTTGTTTGTCCATGTGACGTGGACATTCTCCATAGGTTGCATAATACCACAAGGGTGTGTACCATTCTTCCGCAGAATCAACAAATAGGACCAAAGGAAGGTCCTCTTCAATTTCTTGTTCAGAATCAACTCGACCATTGCTCTGAAACTTGTGATCTCCATCTTCTGCCAATAATTGACAAAGACCTTGCCCGCGGACGAGCTTGGTCGGCTTGATTTCTAGATCGTAGTCTTGAACTTTTGCGATCTAGTTCCCTCTCTTCATGCCCATCTCCTGTTAAGTTAGCACACTTTTAACTGCTGGATCGGTGACAAACACCGTTGTATAAGAATTCAAGAGATAGAACCTGAAATTCTTGACAGCTCTGACAATAGCATATGCGTTCTTCTCAACCTGAGAATAACGCATCTCAACATCCTTAAAATTAGAACTCATGAAAGCAATAGGAGATTCTCCTTCTTTGCTGAGCTTCTGTGTCAAAATAGTAGACAGTGAGTGTTCCAACGCATAACAATAGAGGATAAAATCCTTCTGAAAGTCTGGCCGAACCAACACTGGTGCATTAGCAATAGTTTCTTTGATTTTAATAAAGGCATGTTTGCCTTCTTCTGTCCACACGAAAGTGAATGTCTTTTTCATCATTGCTGAAATCTCCTTTGTTAGCTCTAAGAAATCAGGCACAAATCTTCGGATTAAGTTAGCTTTTTCGAAAAAGGAGTGCACTTGGGTTTTGCTTGTAGGAAGAGACAGGTTTCTGATTGAAACCACCCGATTCGGATCTATTCTGGTCCTAGCTTGGTCGGCTTGATTTCCAGATCATATTCTTGAACTTTTGCGATCTAGTTCCCTCTCTTCGTGCCCATCTCTTGTTGAGTTAGCACACTTTTAACTGCTGGATCGGTGACAAACACCGTTGTATAAGAATTCAAGAGATAGAACTTGAAATTCTTGACAGCTCTGACGATAGCATACGCGTTCTTCTCAATCTGAGAATAATGCATCTCAACATCCTTAAAATTAGAACTCATGAAAGTAATAGGAGATTCTCCTTCTTCGCTGAGCTTCTGTGTCAAAATAGTAGACAGTGAGTGTTCCAACACATCACAATAGAGGATAAAATCCTTCTGAAAGTCTGGCCGAACCAACACTGGTGCA